>JAUZNC010022889.1:0-66758 GCA_034780395.1 Vannuccia rotundouncinata | reverse complement strand
TTGCTTCTTTTGGATGTGTTTTACAGGTATTATGTTTGTGCGATTACTTAAATTGTGTGGCATTGCGCGTGGATTTTGGCTGATTGTTATTGCAAAGTAGTGTAAGGTATGCACCATTCTTGTAAAGAGGAAACTGATGAGGGTGAAGATTTCGTTTCCGCCATTAAATCATCAATCACCACAACATCCGGAGGTCTTATAAGAGTCCGCTCTTCCTGAGTTGAAGGAGCATCATAAACAGTTAATTATATCAACAAAGGCTTTATATCTACTTATATCTATTACTTTCTTATTGAACATTTCCTTGCGATGTTTTATTTATTTTTTCACAAATGTAGTCTTTCCAGACATTAGGTTAAATGAGAATTATAATTTGTTTAATGTTCTAACAAGGAAGTCTTTTTGGTTTAAAAAGGTGACCAGTGGCATCTCGAAACCGTCTCGTCCTTTTTCCGTCTTTGTCTCTAAAGGTGGAATACTGTCTGAGTGGGTGTTCTTCTTTGCATTTGATATTTCGCCGTAGTCGAATATCGGCTTTTATCGGGTGTGAGGGTCATCAATATGGGAAGAATTCAAAATTTCCTCGAGCTCCTTAGTTGGAAGGTCTTCTTCGCGAAAGTAGCATAGGTTGAGCGTTATTTTCCAAATCGTGACGTATCCATTATGAGACACGTGGAGTAAGTTCTGTCTCTTTAATTGGATCATGGCGAATTTAGACGATTGTCAAGTTTAAGCTGGAGACTTTATCCGTATTTCCATCCTTTACGATGAATATGCCATTGAGACGAATTAAAAATGGATATCTTCTCGCGCCTATATAATTTAACTTCATTGGGTTGCCAGTCCAATTGAAGCTAGTCGCGGTGCGCCCATACTTTGTCCCACTATATGTCGGAGCTCTCTGAGAAAGTTGTTCGCAAATTTGGACTAGCTGTGAAGATTTTGGAAGTTTTAAAGCCTACTTCGGGTTGGATAGAAATTAGTTAAATTTAATTAACGCTTGAAACTCCACACATTCCATATTGGTGGTGAGATGATCTTGAGATTCATTCATCTCGAGAGCTTAGGTATATCCGAGAACCACTTCCTTGATAGGACCATTCAGATTTGTAAAGACTGGACTCATGAAAAGCGAGTAGAACCTCGGGTGGATTACACATCGACAAAATGAAAAATCTTTTCTCGGAACTTAATCAATCGATAAGGACCAACCTTAATTTTCTGGGATTAGCCGTAGAAATGTCGCCTTGACTTTGGTATCAGAAGTAGCGGCCATTGTAGTGGAGAAAGAGACTGAGAGACGAATGACCATGAAATTAATGATGATAATTTAGGTTTATCGGAATGAGTAGGACAGACTTAAAGCTTGAAAATAAGAAAGAAAGAATGAAAATAAATAAATAAATATCATAAGTATTAAAACTATTAAAATTTGTGCGTGGTTCCTTGGCTGTAATTAAAAAAATTTCGTGGCTTTATGGAAATAATATGATTTAAAACATTTTTAAATGACTTGAAAAATCAACATACAAGAATTTTAAACTAATAAAAATTTGAGCATGACTATGAATTGCTGGGCATGGGCATTTGAACAAGGGCATTATTAAACTGTGTCTCATTAGTCAACTAGTTAAACATTGTAAAAATATGTGCAATATATACTTTCAAAAAATATCTAAAAATAATTATAATTGATTTAAATTTGGAAAATATTAAATTTTTTATTGAATTATTTATTTTATTTTATTTATATTTAAAAATTTAAAAAAAATTTAATTTTTTTTTGTTTTGAAATTCGAATTCTAAATATGCAACATAGTGCTATTAGCCTCCTCGATCACTATAATTAAACAAGTATTATTAACACGACTAAATAATTATATACAGCACTTACTCTGAATTGATGAGATGATAATTAGAATGAAGAAACAGAAATATAAAGCATAGCGCTCGAAGAATTCGGACTAGTCTAATTGTCAAGGAGACCACCGAAGCAGATAAGAACTCATACATCTCTTTATATACCATGATACTCAATTCTCATTCGTCAGAATTTAACTGGTAAAGGTGTGCGGAAATTTAACTATATAATAAAGGTGTGGAAAATTTTAATTAGTAAAGGTGTGAAAATTTTTAACATGCATTTTACCGGAATAGAGGGGGCAAACAAAGGATGTTGAACAAACAAAACAAAATGTTGAAACAAAAGATTATTTGTTGGCCTAGAGATCACTATCTCATACTACTCATACTATAAATAAATCGTTTATTAAATTATTTAATACACTTTTCACACTATAATTTTTAGCGTTTTAGTTTAATTTATAATGACAGTAAAGGCATAATAGTTTTGTTGTAAGATCTTTTTAATAAAAATTTTTGATTAGGGTAAATATATATTTGCTTATTAGCTATTTCCTATAACCCTTATAGAGGGCATTACAGCTTTTAATCATTTCGTTTAGGAGTAAATTTTGTAATGTTCGTAATATAACACAATATTTACATAAATAAATTTAAAAATTTAAATATACTCTTTTAAAATAAATAATTTTTTTTTAAAAATGTATATTTTATTTATGTAATGCAGAATACGGTTAAGTATATGCAAATTGTATTAAAAATGTTTTTTTTATATATCCTTCACAGTATGAAAGCTCTATCGTTGTAGCAGCACTCTACTATCTATTTGTATATTTATTCACAACGCTACATTTTCTTTCAAGAAAGACAACTCTATTTTATCTATTGCAGTTTTATATTTTTCGATGCTATTTGCTGATGATAATTATAAAGATTTTCATTATTATTCACCCAATTTAAAATTTAGCCTAAAAATAAAACATTCAAGCGTTTTCTTAATTTAATTTGTTGTTGTTTTTATGTCTATTCAATTAAATATTTTCATATAATATTATCTTATTAATTTAATTAAGTATCTCTTTTTATACGGATTACATGAAAATTGAATTCAACTTATACACTAAAACAAATTAAGTAATTAATATCAAATTTTGAAAACAAAACAAACTGAAAAATTTATTTTAACTTGAAATATTTTTATATTAGAATTTTACAATAAGAAATATTCGTTATTCATAAATCTGGTTAAATTAAGTAATATTATTCGCATTGGAAATATTTCTTTATTTGCCAGCAAATATATATATTGTTTGACTTTTACATTTATAGAGCATTAACTTTAAGATTAAGTGTTTTAAAAATAATCATGTCAATCAACATTAGTTGGATTAATGTGAACAAAAGTTGAATTAAAAGAGACATTTTTTTGACACATAAAATCTCTTTTTGAAATGTTTAAAATTCTTTCATAATTTTTTTGTGTAACTTTCAAATATTCCTAAATATTGGGATTAACATTTGGTGACAATTGGTTGCTTCTACATCTTGAAATATTGTCTCCTTGAAACGACCGAAA
The DNA here is from genome assembly GCA_034780395.1 of Vannuccia rotundouncinata. NCBI lineage: Eukaryota > Metazoa > Platyhelminthes > Proseriata > Coelogynoporidae > Vannuccia > Vannuccia rotundouncinata. Next base: position 63,319 of record JAUZNC010022889.1, on the reverse strand, counting down.
AGATATTTAAAAAAAATGTTTACTAAGATAAAAATAAACGTCTTTAAAATGAATATCTTTTGCAAATATATTTCAAATGGAATATTTTGTTATTTTACGTATAGAGATATTTCTTGAAAATTTGATAAAAGGGAATATTCTTATAATTATAAGTTTACCAATGTTACTTAAAGCATTCATGATTTGCATTTAGATATATGCTTTAGAATCTAATTGAAAATATGTCTAAATAGTAATAAAATCGAAAAATAACAAATAGTATGGGAGGGAAAAAACAAAAGAAGAGAAAATATGTTTTTAAAAACCACTAATTTACATATATTTTAATCTCATACTTTCAAAGTTCATTTTGATGTCTCGTTTTTCCATTAAGATAATCGTCAAAATTAAGCAACAATCTTTTTCACTAGTATGTCTGTTTCACAACAGTTTGTGTGTCGTTTGCAGAAGAAAAAATGCATTTAGTTGTTTTATTAAATAGGGCCACGTGTGTTTTGTATGGAAACGTACGTCGTATACGTCGAACAATAAGCTTGTAAAAATACACTCTTATGCAGATGTAAGAAACGAAACCAGTTACAAATACCCTTGAGTAAATTTAGCTACATATAGACAAAATGTCGAAATTATTATTTTTATCCCAAAAACATTTTAGATCAGTTGATCCTAATTTAACATTTTGTTGTTGTTTAGACATTGTTTTTTTAGGAGATATTTACCTATTTTTTATAGAAACAAAAGGTTTTATAATATACAAAATACAGATAGCGATTCACATTTACAGATATTGTCCACCCACTTTTACAATTAGCCTTAATGTGCCCTACCGAGGCCAAAAATTGTCTCCGACTTTATGCGCATACCAACAACTTATCAAAGACTCTTAATTCAAGACCATAACATGTCTTCAACCGATACGACAGCTTAAAATGCAGAGAATTAACTTTGAAAGTGTTGCGCGGTGTCATTCGATAAAATTGTATCATTCCGTGACTTGGTTAAGATATACTAAGAGAGCTATCGTTCCTTCTCAAAAGGAAATAAACTTTGCAGAACTTTACAGTATAGAGACCCTATCAATCCTACAGTGTCACAAAGAATGGACTAATAAAATTTGCATCTCAGACATTGCTCGTGAAATTCTTTAAAAAAATTCTGTTTGTCTTAGTGTTTTTGGGAAAATATAATTCGTATTGTGATTTAAATCATAAAGTTCCCTATCAATTACTTACATCAAATAAATATATATTTCTACACGCACATTTGCTTAACAATGAAAAAGAAAAGTAACCAGAAATTATTCTGTTTCATAGAATAATATTAATAATATAAAAGAATTAAGTAATATCGATTTAATTTCGTACGATTAAATCATATACAACAAATATTGTGGCACTGTCCCAGTAGTGTAACCTTGAAATAATCAAATCTTTTTGGATGAAGCCTAACAAAATAAGTCAAGAAATAAATGATTAACTATATACAAAATTACAATAAAAATAAAATAACAATTTCATTTTTTAATTTTCAAATCTATGCATTTCTTATAAAATTGTTTAGCATTACTACAATTTTGGTTATATAGTTGTAGTTTTACGAATATTTATTTGAATAATTATATAATAAATCCCCTACGCACAATTAACATTTTTGTCACAATGTGGAGCAAAACATTTTCTTTTGAGAAGACAGAAGTCTATTTTCCCACAATAGATGCCTGTTAAATTACTGATAGAAAATAATTCTATTATGTTATTTATATTCACTTTTTATTATATCGTTTCATGGAAGAAAATATATTTTTAATTTATAAACAAAGAATATCGGACATCACCATTCGAAATCATAAAATATTCACTGTAGCCGTTATGATGTTAAACTTGCCTGCGGAAAAGTTATTCTTAAAATTGTTGTCGATAATAATTCAATTAATGTAGGATTAAATTGTCAGCAACATCTTTTATAAAGGTAGAATTATTAATATGTTATATGATTGGAATAGATTCAATATTTATAAATCATTCATAAATGTCAGCATATATTTTAACAGTACTAAGCAGTTTCATAAATTACTGTAAAATTTGTTTTGAGTCTATATTTAGTAGATTGTTGAAAATGCTCAAACAACATTCTGAAATTTTCGAATTTTATTTCAATTTTTCTTGTGATTGAAAATAACTTTTACATCAATATAAACTCGATCAAAAATTAGTTCAGGATTTTATAATATAATCTCGTAAAATTACGTAAACTTAATAATTAATTAAACTAACAATATTTACTAAATAGACACTAAATGTTTGACTAATTAATTAAACTAGAAAATTTTCTTATAATAAAAATGAAATAGAGAAATTATTAGGTATAAATATGGATGGATTATTATTACCTCTGTTAAGAGTTTCAAAATATATTTATAGTTAAATATTTAGAATATTTCGAGAGATATTTTGTCTAAAATATTTTGATTACATTCGTTTATAAACACTTAAATACACAATGAAACAATCATGTATATACCTACAGACCTAGTTTTTACAAAGTCTATATTACCAATTAACTTATGTCTTATCTATAGCTAATTGCGTTATGCATGGAATTATCTTTTAATGAGTTTACTTTTCTTAAATATGGGATTCTGTGTTTTGCCAATAAAATACCAATCTTCTCTATATAGTAACTATATTTTCATCTATATGTATTATATTTTGGGGAGTCTTAATGCAATTGTGTTTTATATAATCTAAGTAATTGATTTAAGATTTAATTACCATGGAGTATTGTTCCCCACAAGAACCTATAATTCAACCGTTTGTATTCAAACAAAGATAATGCAGTGCAATGTCGAAAGCTTCCGTCCATTTAACTATCCATTGACACAAGTATGAATATATCTTCAAGAAATACGGAAACGTCTCTCGATTATTATAGAAATGTTCTATATAACTAATTCTTCCCCCTTTGGCACTTTATATCAGATGAAAGACGAAGAAAATATTACAACCTCTTTACCCATATGGTAAAACTGAGCCTATAGACTCTGAACAGAGTTGTATTAGACGATATTTATATACATATCTTCAAGTAATCAATTGTTTCAGTTATATACTCAGTTTTTCTCCACAACATTTAAACACTTTATAAAATAATTGCTAATATAAAGTTATCATGTGTGTTTATGCGTTATCTTTAAAGTATATTACTGTTTCATTATTTTCAATTTAAAAATAAATTGATAAGTATATATTTAATTTTATTCACTACTTTTAGATATTAAAGTAATACATTTTCTGCACATAATAATACATTTTAGCAAAATTATATCTACAAATTAAAATATCGATCCTAATAAGGATAATTTCGTCATTGCTTTAAATTAATGATACATTATTCAAACAGTTTTGTTTAGATATTGTAAGGTTTACATCTTTAGTGGATTTCACTAAGCGGAAGTCTGCGACTACAACAATTTTCACGGAAGATAAAAAGGAAATTACGTCAGCATAATGACAAAAGTGAAAAGACCTTCTGTATTAGTTGTGGTCGTTGCAGTATCCTACAAAGTGAGCCTGTGTACAAATGTAGGTGGAACCATCACAGTTTAGAAAATCCTGTCATTGCGTAACCCGTGGCAATAAACTGGTTGAACTCTTCCCCATTAAGACATAATGTAAAAAAATTTACTCTGTGATCACTTGAATTGAAAGTATTGTAAACGTGAGACAGTAAAAAATAATATAAGGTACTGAAGTTAATAAAATCTGATAAAATCTGTATAAATTAACATAAGATAACCACATTTTTAAAATCATATTTGCTATTTGAAAGAACTTCGAGCCACAAAAAAATATTCTAATCCTAATTTTTAAAATAACGAAAATAGTTTCATAGTATACAATACAAAAATATTTCTGTAATGATAAAAAACAATTTTAGGTATATAGTGCTAAAGTTTATTAGAGCTCTTAATAGTACATATTTCTCGTATGTTTAGAATAGAAAGTATTTTTTGAAAGCTTCTATGAAGCATAAATTGTTGGCTTCTAAGAAATGCACAAAATAAGAAATTTAATATTTCAATCAAAAGCCTCGACTTTACTTTGGTAAACAATAAATGGTATATCTGAAAAGGTCTAATCCCAACACCTGAGAATAACAATAAAATCCATCGAAGATATGTAAAAATATGTATTACAGAAAATTCAAAAAATATTTTATTAAACCCAATTTGATATGTATCTAATTATTGAATAGTTGTCAAATATTAAGAAAAAGTGTAGATTATATAATTGTCAATTATAATGTAATGACGTATATTATATGTATATGGGTACACATTTTCAAAAAAATCATTTAAAAATGGTGTTTCTTATCATGTAAACAAAATGTTTTATATTTATAATATTTTATATAAAATTATACACAATATAATACACACATTATACATAGAAATACATTGAATTATGAATAAATTATTTATAATACAAATTAGAAATTATGAACACAAAGACGAAAATATATCGTACATTTCTTACAATATAAGTTTGTGTCCAAAAATAGGTCGGGATTGTTTGGTATTTGAGTGTTTATTCAGCATTCAAATATTTTTAATGAATTCTTGCAAAATATAATTTATTAAGTGAACTTCCATTTAAAATAATTTCCATATATAAGCTCTAAAGTTGAAAAACGTGCAGCCCTATCCTTGGGAACCACTGATTCAATATTTTTATTTTTTTGATTACTTAATTGCTATTATGTAATATAATAGCAAATGCTAATTATGTAGTAATTTTTGCAATCAATTAGATATAAATAACAAATAATCAGAGTACTGTACCAATTTTATTATAAATTATTTTGAAAAAGTATGTTAAAAAAGTGTGAAAATTATTAAATAAAAGTTAAAAATAGTTTAAAGTTAAAAAGTATGGAAAAGTACATAAGTTTCCTATAATAGTTTTATTTAACAATCTTTTAACATTTAAAATGAATTCGTTCCATAAATAATTATTCATGAATGCAAACGTCTGATCGTATAAATGTTGTTTTAAGCGTTTAATATATTCAATAGTGAACCATTTTAAACAATGTAAGAGTTCTATTACATTCGTACGATAAATATAATTGTAATACGATATTTGTTGTTGTATACAATTTTATATAACATATATAATACAGATCGCTATTTGCAAATCAGCCAACGGGAAGATAGCCGGTAAGTACGTACTTCTTAATCAACTTATAAATAATTGTGTATTCTCCAATAGTCAAAGAGTATAATCTTCAGAAAAATATGTTTTAGGTAAAACAATAAACTTGGAAACAAAGTCAATATAGGATATCTGCAGACAATGATTCAACCAATTATTCTGATCCTGCTTCAAATATATTCAATTTTTGGTAAGACATCTATTTGAATTCATACAAGAAGTAAGATTTCATCAATAAATAATTATGTAGGAAATTGTCATTAAATTTTCAAATAAACTTTTTTTGCATAATTACAATGTTTAATTTTGCAAAATGTAAATATTTTTTTTAATGGATATAAAATTTTGATTATTTGCCGTATATATAAAAATATTGAAAGTAAAAAATAAGTTAAATTATTTATACACTTAATAACTTTTCATAAGTATATTATAAAAATTAAAAACAATCCCTTCGATTGGAATATGCAAGACTCTCTTGTTAAAACGTTTATCAAACAAAGCTTCGTTCACTTAAACAAAAATTAAAATAAAAACTGAAAAACGCATTAAATTTCTTGGTAGAATAGCGAATTTCTCTACAATATAATTTGAATTTGGAAAAAATAATTAGCCAATTAAGGAATAATAATATATACATTGAAAATATCAATAAGAAATAGAAATAATGAAAATTTTATAAATTATGATTTAGGTTCGTTTTAATTCAGCCATTGCGGAAGTTAAGATCAACTGATGGATTGGTGGTACGATTCGTTTTCCACTTCTTAGAAATTTACATCATTTGAATTCGTTTTTTAATTACAAAACAGTAATTTTATGCCACTTGTCAAGACTGCTTCTACATTATCTCCAACTTGTCCAAGACTTTTTATTTTCTTTTAAAAACAAAAAATACCGACATAATATTACCAACTATTATAAAAGTGTCCCAAATTTAGATTTTAATATATTTTGCACTAGAGTTCTGAGTAAATTTTAACTCTGTATACATAAACAATAATTTATTAAATATCATCACATATTTCAATTTTAATGTAAATGATATACATAATAATAATAATTTTAGCAGTGCAAACTTCTCTCAACGCGACGATCCTGACACGAAGTGGAAATTTAGTGAGTTACTGATAAATCCATGTTAAATATAAGTGAAAAAAATATTAATAGATTACTCATAATTATTATATTTTAGACGGTTTGCAATTTTAAAGCAATTATGCTATTATTCCCAAAGAGCAATTCTACATTCGAACTAAAAGAAGTTTCCAGGTGAGATATTTCGATCAATACATTAACCTCCCATTAATTAAATCATATATGATATATCACTCAATTTAAAAGAACAATAAAAATATTTTAAAAGAATTTTGTAGAATATTTGTTAAAAGGATTATATATTTATCAATAAATCTAATACAAGTATATACCTACTTAATCGTTATTTAAAATAGTAGATAATTATTTAATATTATATTTCTTTTAATAAATGATATAATTTAATTATATAGAACTTGTTGTGCAAATTCTTCATTTAAGAAGACGAAATAAAAAAAATATATCAAGATGTATTAAATTATAAGAAGTTCTAATATCATGGAGAGATTTTAAATGTAATTCATAATCATATTAAAAATTCATATTTTTCTACAATTTTCCATTTTAGAGAGATAATTTATCCACAAATTTGCATTTTAAAGAGATGAAATCTACAAATTTGCAATTTAGAGAGCTAATTTATCTACAAATTTGCATTTTAAAGAGATGAAATCTACAAATTTGCAATTTAGAGAGCTAATTTATCTACAAATTTTCATTTTAGAGAGATAATATCTACAAATTTTCAAGTTAAATTACAAAATAACAGCTTTATTGATGTTCCACAAAATGTAAGTTTTAAGTATCTACTTATTCCTTATAGATTTTTTTCGCTTTGTGTACTTTGCATAATTTATGAAATCCAGCTGTCTTAAATTCATATTTTTAATTACAATTATAATGTATAAATAATTTTTAGAAATCTTTATTTTAATGGAACATTTTTGAATTAAAAAAATTGTTAAAGCGTGAAATACAGAAAATTATATATATATGTCGTTTTCAAAGAAAAATTTCACGGTTACCATAGCTACACGACAAAATAGTGCAAAAGTTATAATATTAGTTAAAAAGGAGAGTCTAATAGTTTATTTTAATTAAATAAAATTTAGTTATTATATATTTATTTTTGTTTACTGTTATTAACAAAATATAAAAAATGCCTCTGTTTTTTTTTTGTAGTTTTTTGACGATTTATTTTACACATAGAGTTTTTATTTCATTGTTTTGTATTTACCATTATATTTTTATCCCAGTTTTATTTTTTAACATTTTCAACAGAACGAAAATGTTTAGCACGAAACAAAAATAATAGTATCGTGTGTTTTATAAACACCAAACAACTTCGTCATATTTTTAATCTAACAACACAGAAAGTATCTATGAACAATTATATCATCTACTATAAAATTTTATGATAAAATGATGTCATTAAACCTATATATTATTATGAATCATACTATTGTATCAGAGATATTCAACATATATTATAATTATTATATATCAGTTATTTACGAACTTTGTAATGGGACATTTTTTGGGTTGTTTTAGGCTTACCTCCTATTAATTTTTATTTGAATTTGTAATGTTTGTTTAATCAAAAAATGTTTTTGCTGTTCCGACAATATTATTTTGGTCTTATTAGAACTTTTAAAAATAAAACATTTTCAATTTTTAATTTAAGACATTTTATAAATGCATTATATTTATGTACTAATTCAAATAATACAAAATATTTTAAAATCACAATTAGTTTGCAATTGAATTGGTAATGATGGCCGAAGGCAATATGTTTTAAAATATTTATTTTCGAAAAGGTTTGTTTCTATCAAAACTGGAATGAGTCAGAATCAGATCCGGCAACAATTATCATCACAGTTCAGAATAACCGAATGAGGTATTTACAATTTGCACTAGGATTAGTATTATATGTATTCATGCTAACAACTGTTTATCTTTATTATTTAAAATTGTAAATAATGATCAATACTTGTCTCATATTAGAATATATAATATATTCGTCGTATTTTACTATTTTATAGTGTCTATGTTGGAACTCAAAATTATGGTATTTTCGAATTGAATGATGAAGTTTTTGCTACCAATGAGATGATAACTATGATGCCAGTAATGAAGGATATTGATACGAAAAGGTGCGGCGTTAATACTGAGAATCTTGATCCCATAAAAACAATTTTGGAAAATCAAAATAGTGAAGATATTTTATCTAGAGTGAGTTTGAAAACATATTTAAGCTAAATTACTCTCTCGTAAATATAAAATGTAATAAAAAGGTTATATCAATCCTTTTGTTTGAAAAATATTTTAAATCTTACACTGTTTTAATGGTTTATTACTATTTATTATCGGGAGTACTATGTTAATCATGTCATCAATCATGTTAATCATGACCCATAAGGCCGTAAAGAATATAGTTTCACCTTTTATATAAAACTTATGCTAAGCATGTTTGTAATATCCCTAGCTAAATACATAGGTATGTATATCTTCAATATTCAGTCATTTTATTTTTTAATAAATTTACAAAAGTTACGAATAAACCATTAAATGTTTTAAATGTAAAGTTTCTTCTTAAAGTTTTAACGTGTAATATATACAACTACACAATATTAATACTTTCGCACATTAAGACATGTTATTAATACAATGACATTTTCTCATCATAATTATTGTTATAAAGGTACCTACTAGGCACTTAATTAATTTTAAATATTTAGAATTCTTCATTTTAATAAAAACCAATTTCTATGAATTTAAAAAATCAATAATTTGATTGTTGAAGATATAGCAAAAGATATTTTATAATGAATAACTTTATTTTATTGCTGATAATCGCCATAATCGTTGCATGCAATCTTTACAATTCTTTAAAATGCGTTTAATTAAAATTTGTTATTTATTGGTATGAAATTTGTTACTGAAAATACTGATTTATTTGATTTTAGCAAAGACGGTCGTCTTCTTTCAGCTACATGGTCAAAAATATAACCAATAGATATATGGAGTTATATATGGTGATGGACCACGAAGTTGTAAGTAATTTATAGATTTATTTCAAAATCTAAATTCTTTATAAAATATTTTATATTCGAGCAGAAAAAACTTGACAATCAATACATAAATGAGTGGTCAGGAAGGGTGTTCAAATAGCTAAATAATTGAGCTGTTCTATATCGCAAAACTAAAACCTCCCCTTATTAAATATAGTTTATCTTGCCCTCATTTCACAAAATTTCACATTATCACCTGTAGAACATTATAACGTTTACAATGTTTATCAAAATGAGATAACTAAATTAAAATATAAACGTCAAGTATGAAAGATACAAATGTGCAGAAAGGTAAATTTATTGAAATCGTAAAATTCATTTCGGTTACATGAAGAATTACCGATTTTATCAAAAAAAATTTAATGACTGGTTCAATATCTTCAAACAGATATTTAGAAAAAAATTTAGGACATGTCACTGTTTCGTTTCGACAATAAATGAATACATTTTTAATATGTTTTAAAAAATGTTTGACATTTATCAATATTTTGTGCAAATAATCGCTTTACAATGGTTATTAAAAGTGGTTATATTCTTTTTCAGTATATTAACTTCGGATCTATAGAAAATGCAACCTCTGTTGCTTTGACTCTGTCCAATTATATGAATGGGGTATGAAGGCACCTATTCAATTATTAAATGTCTTCTACCTTCTGAAAAGCATTTATGAATTATACTGATCTCAAATATAAATTTGATTATTTTTTAAAATATTTGTAATTGATAATTAATGAAACATATAATTAATAAGTATATTTGGAAAAATTATAAATTTATATAATAGTATCTATATTGCTGATGTAATATTTATTGAAATATTATAAATAAGATGGAAGACATTTTTAAAATATATTTATATGAAATAAAATTGATAACTCGATGCATTTATACTCAAACAAATTAATCAACACTATTTTTATATTTATTAGTTTTATCGGGAGTTTGGTCTTCACATTGTTCTGGTTGGAGTCGAGGTTTGGAATACACACCAATTATTTAATGTTTCAACTAATTCCAATCTCACTCTGAAAGACTTTTCCAATTACAAGGCCAAATATATAACCATAAAACACGACAACGCTCAGTTTGTAAGGTAAACACATCTTCTTATATTAACTAACCAGGTTAGGGTAATAAAATGTTGGATTACTTAAAATTCATTATTTTATTTTGTATTAAAAAATGGTGTCTATTTATTTACCTATTTATTAACATGTTTTATAATTTAGATGCATTATTCATAACAGTACTATAGGTATTCACAAAAATATAAGCATAGAATATTTAAAAAAATGTAAAATTGACTTTCAAAAATAATTTTCACGTTTCTAATTAAGCTGAGCAGAGGTTCCAGGGTGTGCTGGGTGGCAAGGGGCCCATATATAGAGACCCTATTTCAATTTGAAGCCTATAGAAAATTGCTACCATTCACAAATAAAATGTGGCTTTTAGTAGAGGAAATTAAGATCCAGTGGATAATTGAGGACTTGTATTGGAGAGGTATACTATACAATTAATATCTATAGAAAGAAGGTAACTATAGAGGAGGAAAGGGTGCCCTTGTTGTGAATTGCTGTTATTGTATGAATCAAATGGAGAAAAGGCCCTATATATTAGAAATATGGAAATCTACAATGGAAAAGGTAAAAAAATAAAATTGCCGAAACAAATGTATGAATGAAGAAGGCAGCTATGGAAAGGAAGGGTTGGGGTTGGTAAGGTGGGACGTTTTAGGCAACTTATAGGGGGGTGCTCTATTAAATGTTTTGTGAATAAGTGTGTTATATTCCTTAATCATTGTTTGCTTCACTCTGTTGTATTTAATTATATTAAAATTGTGTGTTTACGAAATTTAATACAGTGGAATACAATTTGACGATAACATCCTTGGAGTAGCCTGGCTTGGTGGAATGTGTGATAATGTTTTTTCATCAGGAATTGGATCAGTAAGTATTAGTTATATTATTTTTAATTAGTTCTGAAAGTATTTTGTTTAAAAATATGTTCAAACTACAGTCGATCTAATGACTGTGAAATATAATCCTCATTGAGCGAAACCTGAGTTAGCCGAATCCAACTTATAGGTAGGTACCAGATGTTAAATGTAGTGTATATATAAGCAAAAAGGGGATCAAAATATTTATCCGATTAAAGCTAAAATCGGAGTTGGCGATTCTGATTTAAACGAGGCTGACTGCATATTTTGTACTTTTTAAAATATTAGTTACATTAAAATGAATAAACTATGAATTTGCATTGAATAAATAATCATTAATGTTTATGTTTACTGAATACGGCTAATTAAATCATTTTTAAGTTATTCTTAATCTTTCGGTGAGGCAAAGCGTTAAAATAATATTGGAAACGCAGAAATTAATTGTGATTAGGGTGCATTTTAATTCATAGAAATATGCAACACTTCCAAATGAGTAATCTTTTGGCAAAATACAAATTTTGACAAATCTGGCATATATTTAGGAACATTCAATAACGAAAAATTTCCTAATAATAATACAAACGTGGTCAAACATTATAATTTAAAAATGAGATTACTGAGTTTTCGCTATTTTGATTAATAGAAATATCACAGTTTTTGGTTTAATAGATATATTATCATCCTATTTAATTATTTTTGTTATTGATGCCCCGAACATCATATTCAGACGTTAAAAATGCATTACAATTAGTGTTTCAACTATTGAAGGCATTGGAAATAATAACCAGTATATAGCAAGAGTAAGATTATTTATTACATGCAACAAGTAAAACATTAATGTAAGGCAACTTTGTAATAACTTTTAACATAAAATTTTAAATCTGTAGAAATTCAATTATACACTATACAATAACAGATTAATTATATATTAACTTCAAAATGTAATTGTTTGATTGTCACCATAAAACAGTTTTTATATGCTAAATTAATAATCATAACAACTATAGTAAGGTAAAATATTTTTTATTTTTTTAAATTCATGTAAAAAATATTTTTTAATCCAATTTTGTTAAATGTAGATAAGGATTACTATTAATTTATTTCGATACATTTTTACATCCATATATAATTTTAGTTATGTAATATTTCAGATTTATAACAATAACCCTTTAAGGACAGCACTAATCATGACGCACGAACTGGGTCATAATTTAGGACTTTCGCATGATGTTCCCGGGTGCACGTGTCTTCCTGATACCGATTGTGTAATGGGGACTTTTCTAAATGTGTAAGTATTTATTTAGTTTAAATTTGTTTATTAATTTTAACATATTATACTGTACTTATTTAATTTTAAAACTACTTCATAATCTTGGATGTAAGTAAAAAAAATATTCAAAATTTAAGAGATAAAAAGTAGATTTATAATTTAATTATGTATAGATTATAAAAAAATATCATTTATAAATAAATAGTCTAAATATATTAACTAAATTATTATTTTTTTGTATAGTATTTATTATAAAATCCAAAAAAATATATAATATTTATAAAAAATAATAAAATAAATAATATTTTCGTTTGACAATTAATTAATTTTTAAGAATTCTTCCATAAATCTGTTATCTATATAATAATTAGGTTGATCTATTAAATGAAAAATTTACCATAAATAGTTATTAATTATCGTATGACGAATAATGTAGTTATATAGGGAAATTATTTTATAATGTTTGTGATCATACTAATAAATGTTACCTTTCAAATTACTGTTCTTAAATTTATCGGTTGGTACAAGAATTTCTGAATAAATAGAAAAATCTAAAATTGACTTCCTTTAAAATTAAAGATGTTATTTTAATATCTTATAAGTTGAAATGTCGTTACAATACATAATATTTTTTTGCAAGATGTTATGAATTTAATAAATGCAATGTGTGTGTTCAGGGTTCTTCCAACAGATTGGTCCACTTGTTCAATTGCTCAAATGAATCAAAATATTGATCGAGTAATTGGGTATTGCCTTAATGATAGGCCTCAACTCAACTCAAGTCGAACACCTCACTGCGGAAATGGAATTGTTGAAGCCGGTGAAGACTGCGATCCAGGAGTAGTGAGTTTAAAGATAATTTAAAGTAACAAAAACAAAAACAAATACTACATAATACTTGTTGGTTAGAGTCTATGTTCAGTACTGATGTAAAAATATATTTGATCTGTTAGCATGTTTAGCAAGTTCAATGAGGGAAATACAACAATATATTTTTTTAATAATTTATATTCATATTCAAATCTCATCTCCTTTGAAAATTTGAATTTCTAAACATATAGCCATTATTTGAAATGATCAAACTGTAGCAACAAGCCGTACGAAAAGTTTATAACTCTTCCATTTAACAGATTTACAAAAAAACAATTTTTAGAAAATAATAATAATAAGTAGATTTTATAGAATGGGAATAGTTACATGGTACAACGAGCTACAAAAATATTTAAAAAAACGTGGTACAAGATGGAGCAAGATGGAGATTCAGCTCATTATGAAGTATAACGTAGAAATGATGAATTTGTTAGATCAGGCGGACGATGAATTGGAATTGCATGGCCTACACGCTCATCAAATCTGACAGTATGTAATACATTTTATTGGTCGCATTTAAGAAACAAGGTGTATATATAATGTTCCTGAACACCCGTTTGCAAACCTGAATGAGTTAATAAACACAATAAGAAGATTATACAAAATATTGATCCTCGCCATTTTACTTCAGCATTCGAAAATTGGGTCAGAAGAATTGATCAGAGCATTTTAATAAATTGTTAATAAATTGTTATTCAGACTTAACTAATGTGATTATATTGTAGGACATATGTTGTATATAATTCTAATTTGTTGTTATTTGTTATATATTTTAATATTATAATTCCCATTCCAATGAATTTATGACTACGCGGTATAAATCTACTTATTTTGTCAAATTCATTCTTTCTTCAAGTTCTTTCAGCTGCTATTGACTATTTGATCATAAACGTTTTTAAAATGGATTATTTTGTCATTAATATTAGAAAAAAATGTCCCCCAAAAAATTTTTTTATAACAATTTACTTTTAATTTAGATGTCAAGTGAACATAATTGTTGCCATGAAAAGATCTGCCGCTTCAAAGATGAAGCCAAATGTTCATCTGGATTGTGCTGTAACGCAAACACTTGCCAACTGAAACCTTCGGGTGACTTATGTTCCCAGGCCAGAAACGATTGTGATCTTCCTGAATACTGTAATGGAACCACAGAATCTTGTCCCATTGATGTCAAAAAAGCTAACGGCACATATTGTGACCATCAACAAGTAAATCAAATTAATGTTAGCATTCTATTAATAGATTATTATTTTTAAATGTAGTAGACGTGTCGAGAATTTTCATTAGTAAATCGTATCATTAGAATATTTAATTGATACATTAAAGAATTTTCTCTTTTAGGGTTATTGCTATAAAGGGTCCTGTGGATCTTTGGATAAGCGTTGTCAACAGTTGTTTGGTTATGAAACCTATGGAGATGATTCTGGTGTTTGTTTTTCAGAGAACACAAAATCAAATGCCTATAGAGGATATTGTAATTATACAACTTTCTCTGAATCTATTTATGGGTCATCCTATGATTTCAATCCATGTTCTGTAGCGTGAGTATTGAATTTAATATTTCCATTAATTTAGTCATTTTTCAGGGAGTTATACTCAAATATTTATTTTAGAATTTTAGTCAATCAAAACATTCGTATAAATATTTTTATTAATAAAATTCAGCAATATAATTATGTAAGCTGGTTCTATCAGAATAAATCAAATTTAATTAAGTATATAGAAATTCCTATAGAACGAATTTTTAAGTAGTACATATATTTTTAACAATATAAATATTTCAATGATTTCATAACAGATGTAACATAATTTTGTAACAGTTTTGGTTTTCAAATAAATTGTAAAAATATTTACTATATAATATATATTGACAAAGATCTAGATTTACATTGAAAAATTCTATATTTGTAATTTTTCTTGTAATCTAATTTAAAATGTATTAATAAAAATTCACCTTTAATGATAATAAAATATAATAAACTAGTGTTTTTTATATTATTAATAATAAAATATTGGATAACATTTAGACACAAGCTTTTAATGTATTTTATAATATTTTTTATAATATAATCATAATATTTATTGGTTTTAGCGACATAAAATGTGGTGTTGCTCAATGCAAATCCAACTATTACATGAATGTGAAAGAACTTTTTCAATGGTCACGCATCAAATACATTTTTTCATTCAATATTTCACATGTTGAGAATCAATTTTTCTGCTACCACGCCTTGCATAGCATACATTTAACTGGATTGAAAGACCCAGCACTTGTACCCAACGGGGCAATTTGTGGAATAAACAAGGTCAGCCTCAATTGTTTTTCCATTGTATAGATGAATTAATGTGTTTAAAATTGTTCTTATTACATGAATACGAAAATTCATAATATTGTTTAGTAATTGAAACAAAATATGGAAAATTGTTAGCATTAGCCGAATTTAAAGATATGCGATAACAAACAGTTTCATAACATTTAATTAGAAATTTGTAAATTAGAATTATAATAAAGTTGTGTGATTCATCTTTCTAAATTCGATTTTGACGACTTCTTCCAATTTATAAAAAAATCAAGTTTTATATGCTATTAATATTGTTGTTAGAGAATTGTAAAATAAAACCGAATATGTGTATAAACCAACAAATGTATATGGCCTGGTTACTATTATTACCTTATACGTTGTTAATAATAAGATTTATTAATAAATATTTGTATGGTTACTTATAGCATAATCAAAGAAATGTTTTAGTTTATAGGTAAATTCCTTGATTAGTGTTTGATGAAAATTATTATTATTATAAATAATAAAATTATTGCCCTGTTTTCAGAATAAAAATTACATAGTAAACATAATTATTTTGCACAAAAATCGTCCGGAGTCCAGTTTAGACGATTCTGGTTTGTTCAATAATAAATGAATCCGGCATTTCCGAAATTCCGGTTTGGCCAGTTCCGGTTTAGCCAAAGTAGACTGTACTACAAATGAACAACTGATGAAATATTATAAATTATTATGAAAATAAATATGTTGTATAAAACAAAAAATATTACATGCTAAAAATGTATAACATTTTAATGGGTTGAAAATTAAGTAACAAATATAAAACATCAATTTCCTAATAAAAGCATTTATGGAATATGGAGAGAATATTTTGTCAATATCTGTAGGTCTGTATCAATTCCGAGTGTCTTCCCTTATCACGAATTCAAACGGTATCATGTTATTGTGGACCGAATGGAAGTTGCAATGAGAAAGGTAATTGTCATTGCGAGGATGGATATTCGGGATCAGATTGTTCAATTCTTGGAGGATGTGGAGGAAGTATTGATAGTGGACCAATAAATTGTTCTCGTAAGTTTTATAGGTAAAAATCAGGTATTTATTTGTATTTCATTATCACCGAAAAATAGTTATAGTAGAAACGTCTGACATTTAATATTTTATAAAATTTTGTTTAATTTGGTTTGCATTGTAGTTTTTATTGGCAGTTAATTTTATCAAAATGTGTTTTTATTTTATGTATGAATTGTATTTGAATTGACTGTACCTATTGTATTGTACTGTTTCGTATATTGTATTGTATGCTCACTGATTATTTTTTAGTTTTATTAAATTTATACTTCATTTCATTATAATATTTAAATTTATTCTTCTACTATTATTATCTGATTATAAAAATGGTTAAAGTTTTGTATTGTACTTTAGAAAAATTAAATACATCGCAACCAACAACAATTCCTTCGCAACCAACAACAATTCCTTCGCTGCCAACAACAATTCCTTCGCAACCAACAACTATTCCTTCGCAACCAACAACAATTCCTTCGCAACCAACAACAATTCCTTCGCAACCAACAACTATTCCTTCGCAACCAACAACTATTCCTTCGCAACCATCAACAATTCTTTCGCAACCAACAACAATTCAATCGCAAAAAACGCAAAATTATTCGGAACAGAAAACCGAGTCTACTTCGCCAACATCAACTTCTTTTAAATCAAGTAAAATTCGCAATCATTTACTTAATGTTGTAAATATATGCATGTGGTTATTCCGTTATATTTGTAAAAAGATATGATTAATTTTAATTGATATTTTTAGATTTAATTGTTCTATCATTTTTATTGCGTTTCTAAGTTTCTAGATTTGAAATTTTAAAACTTTTTAGAATCAACAATTTCATTTTCGAGTGTATAAATTTTATAGAAAGGATCGATTTAAAAACCTCATAATAGGATTAATAATTTTAATTAAAAAAACAATTAAATAGAATTTTCCGATTCAAAAAACAAACTTATTAATTTTAAAATTAAATTTGTTATCCATATTGTAATTACAGCTTTGAATAGTTGGAATAGTAATATATACGTTATATTTGAAAATATTTGTAATGAGTTGTCCTAAAACAACATTCTATTAATCTATTGTTTTAAAGAGTCATATTTTTCTTTTCAATATAGCGGCATCAAAAAGAGTTGCTTCACTTTTCTTCACTGATTCAATGAATGGAGAAGATATTACCAAAATATTTTTCTTATTCCTTCTTTTTTTGAAAGAATGTATGTTAAAACCAATGCAATATTAAATCATTGAATATATGCATGTGATAATTAATTAAATTATAACAGTCACCATCAAACTATACTAAAAAATTCAAACCCAAAACTGAAACAGATTTAATCTACTAAATTATATTGTTACATTTAATAATTTTAAAAAAATTGTTTCTACTTCTTCCAATGAAGCTCATCCCACCATTATGAAGTCCTACATTGAGATACGTGTTACGCGTACGTTAACTGGAAATATAAATACAAATATCATCCTGAAATTTGCACATTACAATTAGACATAAATATTTCAGTTGTTATAATATATATTCACAATTTCAAATGATTCAAAATAATCTAATTTTTCTTCAAACAAAATTAACAAAAATTTTAGTTTATGGTTTTATAATTAAACAATTTATTTATAAACTTATATTTCCAATCGTAAAATAGTCTATATAAGCCTAACAAGTATTATAAGTCTACATAGTGAGCGCAATTATTACTCCTTTAGCAGCAATAATAATGCGCCCCAAATGCACTATATATAGATATATATATAACCCCTCGCCCCGCCAAATCGTTGAGTACAGATAATTAAAAGAATGATAAATATCATTCGTGTTGCAGTTATATTATAATTTTGGTACCTACCTACCGGACTTATAGTTAAATAGTTTTTGAACCGAATGATTAAACGAATTATGATTAAATATTTGATATTGTAAATTTTGACTCGTTTCTATTTTTATTGTTATCAATATACCTATATTTATCATATCATATATCATATCATATCATGTCATGTCATTTAAAAAAATATTATTTTTGAGCTCATATATAGACCGTTTTAAAACTATACTGTTATTATGTGTTCATACATATACTGATTATATTTAGATTTTACTTTTACAAAATATAATATTCGAATATGCAGTTATTTTATGTTTAAATTTTGTTTATATATAATTTAATTTTATATGTTTAATTTCGAATTTTAACATCTACCGCGGTCGGCCGTTGGAAAAATGTTAAATGAAAAAAAGTGATGCGGTCAGAAATGTAGCCTAAGATCCAAGAATATAATTTTTATGTTCGTTAATATGTTTAATTAATGTTTATATATATATTTCAACCCAAATTTATTAATCTTATAGCTGTGTGTCAAATTAACTATTCCACAGCGGCCAAAATTCAAAGAACAAATTATAATATGCATTTTTTTGCTTTTTATATTAATTATATCTTAATTAATATATTTTTATGTTGTATATATATAGTCATAGTCATTTAGGATCATATATCAATAAATAGATTTGATATATAAAACAAATTATATAATTTAAATTTTCATATTATTACACTGCGTATTATAACTACGCATTTTTTATCCTTTTCGTGCATTTTTTCGTGAAAATAGAGTTTCATGCATTTTTAAGTGCTGAAACTAGAGTTATTTCATGCAAATAAAGGATCTTAAAAAGCATAAACGTGTATACACTAAAAAATACATGAAACTCGATCTGCTGTTTCAAGAAAAAACACGTATTACAAAAAGGCATTAATATAGCTTGTGGATTAATCAGTGGTAAATGTTAGAATTATTATTTTTAAAAATAATTTATGATAATAAGATAATTACTACAAATGTGATTAAAATGATAGCATTCCCTATAGAATATAAATATTAAACCATATATATATTCACATTTAATAAACAGTAATACTAATATTGTTCATTTTCAAATTTAATGGCAGTTATATTTAAATACGTAATTTGTAATACAATTATTCAAAAATTAAAGACAAAACAAATCAGTATCATTACTATGTAATTATTGATAGATTAAATAAGCAGAAATAACTTATTAACTTTTGACAAATTGTCTTCGATTGCGTATAGAAAATATTTAAACAAATCGCTTATACAATTTACTCGTATTTTAATTGACTGATATTTAAAAATATTTCAAAAAATTTTATAAGCCTAGGGTTAATAATAATACATGAGACAATATATTTTTAATTTCAAGAGTATTAAAAAAACACAAACATTATTCCGTTAAGATATTATAAAATGAATATATTTTCTTACAGTTTGATAACTTATTGGTATATATATTTTTACACAATCTTTAAATAGGATTGTAAATTGTAACGCACCGCACCGTTTAGAGAAATTACACATAAATGTAAATTTTGTAATTATACGATTCAGACTTTATTCCATTACAATATTTTGTTAAATAATATTATATATGTTGGCACCATGAGCACAACGTCAATAGGAGTTCAATTCAACAACTAATTGGGTTCGTTATATAAACTTAATAAATTGTTCATTAAATTGAAATAAGATAAGTTTTTATAATATGACTATTTAATTGTAATGGAATCAATTTATCAATGTAAGTAAATAATAATTATTATTATGTAAATAAATAAGTGGGTCTCATAAATAAAATGTATAAGGAGAGCACATAAGTAACAAGACAAGCATAATATATAAAAACTTAATATAGGATACAAAGATATGTATTAATGCAGATCACAGATGTATGGATATCATTGCAAAGAATTTCTTCTGTATTATTTTGTGGAATGGTTAGGCAACCAAATATTAGAATATTTTATTTTAATGAATATCTAACCAAATTAACCTACAGTTTATTTATCAGCACAAACAAGTAATTGCTTAATTTTATTTCATACATATAATCATACATGTCCTGGGTTAGGGAGGGAATCCTCAGTGAAAGAAAATTTGGTCAAATTTAGTTCTTCAAAAGCCTTATTCTGCATATAAAAGCGCCCATAAAAATTTGTTTGTAGAGGGCCCTATTTTATAAATAAAAGGGCACACCATAAAAAAAAGGTTGTAGATGGCCCTATATGTTATTTATAAAAGGGTTAATAAAAAAATTGATTTGTAGAGAGCCCATTTAAAATTAGTTTGTAGGGGGCCCTATATTTTATATTTAAAAGGGTTCATAAAAAATTAATTTGTAGAGAGACCTATATTCTTTTTCTTTTTTAAAAATAATAACTAATGATACTCCTGACTTAATTAATCAAAAAAAGATATACATATGATTAATGTAAATGTCTTTAAATTCATTTTAAGCTTTACAGTGGAAAATTTTGCGCTGTTTTAGAGGCTTGGCTTTTTGCCTTGCCATGTAGTTGCAGGAGTTTGGGGCCCTTTATAAATGATTTCCTTGGTAGACACTCTAGACCATTCTCATGTTTGATAATACCAATTATATATTATAAGCTATTATTCATTCATAGAATTGATCAAATATCAATTAATCAATAGTGTAATTAAATTAATTATTAATTAACCAACAGATTTTCTTATTGTTTATTTATTATATATGAGATTATTACATATAATATTTGGTCATATATATCTGTTCAAAAAAGAGTAACCTGAATATTTGGTTGGATAGCCACTAAAGTAAAACATTCAAATTTTTGGTCAGCTTACATTTGCCTCAATTTAAGTTTTATTTAGCAGTTAAGGCAGGGAGTTAAATATTGGCAGATGTTTGGCTTGACGTCTTAGATGTGCAACAAATGACTACGTGGTTTCATCAATGTCTTGCTCATGTTGTATAGGGTAACACATGTGACCATGAAATATGTTTTTTTTCTGACTGCTAATCTTTTAATGCCCTTATTATGGCAATTGTATATCCAATATTTTAGCCACTTCTCATCTGTTTTTATATAAAATTAAGCTCTGCATACATAGGATTTAGGCAATAATTACTACTGAATAAAAGAATAAAATTCTGCCCTTGGGCACATTATCTATAATCTTATCAAGTGAAGGAGAGTGCCAGCAGTGCTGTGTTATTGTTAGCTTTTTATAGTAATAGTTAAGGAAATGAGCCCAGTCCTCACTTATGGGATTATTAAGAGTCATTTAAATTTTAGTCATGGCATTGGAAACTGAAACATTTCTTGCAGTGCTTTGGACTATCCACTGCTGCATAATTACAGTCAGGGACTGGGCATTCAATGATAGTCATCTTTATGAAGCAGCACCTTGCCATAAATAAAACTGGGTTTCTATTTGTTCTAAACAATACATATATAATGAAAAAATGTCAAGGCTCTCTCAAATATCAAATAGAATATATGAGGAGATCCCATAAGTAACATGACAAACATAATATTTTGAAATATAACATAAGGTCAGTTCCATTTTTTGTGCTAGTTTATTTTGCTCATATCTCTAAATGTTTCTGGTTATACAGAATGAGTGCAGCCTTTAGTTTATATACTACTATTTTTTTAAAATTGTCTATTAAAGAGTTATAGATTAGATAATAACATTAAAACATATATATTTAATCTTGTTATGTTTGTTTCAAAATAAGACTGATTTTTCAGATATAAATTACAAACTCAAATTAATAATTGTCTAGTTTTATGCTTCTGCATTTTTTTAAACTGTTACAAATTATATATTGTTTATAAATTTATTTATTTATATATAAATTTATTATATATTTATTGTTTATTCTAAAAAATGTATGAACTGATTTTTAATTACTTATATATGTTTTAAATTTATTATATTTTGTAAAATATTTTGTATAAAAGCATAATTTCAAAATTATAGTATGCATTATAACAGGGCTAGGAATTTGAGAGTAATTAATTTAGTGGCTGACTGGTATTGCTGGATAAGAATTACTGGATGGTCGGAATTTTTAGATCATCTTGGTTGCCTATTTAGATGTTTAATACTTGTCCAGATTACCTAAATGGCCATGGACTAGATCTCCACACTTGCATGATTACAAGTGTTGCTGTAGTCATAGAGTATAATTTAATGTTATTATATTTTAGTTTTGATTTTTTATGGACCAGCTAAACTGTATGGGCACCATAAAGGGCTGGATATTATTGTCTTCTGGTATTTCTTACTTTAGGTTCAAGTTTATAATTCAATGTTGGATAACCATCTGAAAAATTTAAGATTGCTGCAATGTCTGGAATTTTGTCTTTGGCTTTTTTTAGAAAATGTAATTTAATTTGTAAAAAAAAGGGGTTGGAATAGTAGTGCTATCTAATGTCTAATTACTTATTTTAACATTTTCATATTTTGTATTTCAAAGTAGCAAACTTTTCAAAAAATACATTATTATATGTGTGATGTTTAATCTGTCTAAATAAGATGGACAATCATTCAGTGTTTTAAAACTGTACTGTATTTTATTATATTTATATATTATGTACAGAGTGTCCCAAAATATGACCCAGAAAAGTACTTTACAATTAAGTAATTAGTCATTTAAATCAACATTAATCGATCATCATAAATGTATACATTTTGTATAATGATCCTTACTTTCTTTAAATGGTGTTTATAGTGTTCATCTAATTATGTTTACATTTTTCCTTTACAGATAGATGTCTGAATTACGATTGTGTGATCTTGTAATTCCACCCAAAGATGGTTCTCAAACTTGTCTGGAGTTTTGGTCAGATTCCACAGCTCCCTCAACTGTGCTAACGTGGAATGATTTTAAAAGTATCTCGACGGATTTGACGAATCAATTGAGGTGTGCTCTTCCAACACATTCTTTGGCTGTAATTGTAACATCCTCCTTCAATTCGATGATTGTTCCATTACTTCACTCAGTTTTATTGTCAGATTGTTCTTTTTGTCCTGTTATGCCTACTCAGGTGCCACATATTTTGTCAGTTATGCAAAATGATTTATCTGGCATATTTATAATGAATGATATTGTTAGTACTATTAAAATTCCAGGTTATAAACGGTCTTCGCAATGGATTAATACAGAATTTTCGCTTTTTGTACCATTAAATATTAATTGCATTCAACTTTTTCCTAAAACCGCGTATCACATTTTCACATCCGGAAGCACAGGGGACGCCAAACTTGTGCGTGTTCCACATAGCTGTATTTGTTCTAACATTGAGGATCTTCTGACACGGTTCCTACTTAAACCCCCTTCTGATGCCATCGCATTGACTGCACCACTTACATTCGACCCTTCCATTGTTCAAATTTATTTAGCTTTATCGTCAAATGTCAAACTTGTAATTCCATTTGTCCTTAATCTCACTCTTGCTTCGTCGTTTGTGACAATTCTGCTAGCAAGTGGTGTAAGTCTTCTTCAGTGTACACCATCGATGCTACTTGGTTTTGGTAAGAAGGTAACTAGGCGTTTGTTGTCGCCAGAAACATCCATTAGGTGGATTGTTCTTGGGGGTGAACCCTGCCCGCCACTAGCGACACTGCAAAACTTACAGGAAACGGGCAACACTACGCAATGGTTTTCAATTTATGGAGTAACAGAAGTCTCTTGTTGGGCTACAATCGGACCGGTTGAAAATACAGAATTTCCTACGCTTGGATCTGTCATGAGGAACACCGAACTTAGGTTATCCGACGATGGAGAGATTGAAATAGGTCGAAAAGGGAGGTCTTGTGAAGTTAATGGACAGACTGATCTCCTTTATAAAACCGGTGATCTTGGAAAATGGGACTCCAGTGGCCGATTGCTTTTTTTGGGGAGGAAAGATCGTATTATTAAACG
Organism: Vannuccia rotundouncinata; assembly: GCA_034780395.1. NCBI lineage: Eukaryota > Metazoa > Platyhelminthes > Proseriata > Coelogynoporidae > Vannuccia > Vannuccia rotundouncinata. The sequence goes on along the minus strand of JAUZNC010022889.1, from coordinate 38,727 downwards.
GTGGGGGTTAAAACTTAATCTGTATCTTCTTGAATCTTGCATTTCAAAAATGCCGTTTATTAACCACTGTTGTTGCGATTTTAACGAACATAATGGCATTTTGACCGCTATGGTGTCTTCAACATCGAAAAATCCGGATGAAGCCGTAAAAATAGAAGTGTTGCATTCCTTAGGTGCCGCATACGTGCCAACCCGTATAAACTCTGTTGATAGAATACCCACGTCTCAACACGGAAAAGCAAATATGAAGATTGTGAATGTTGCTGATATTGTAACAAATTTGTGGAAAATGTTTCTTGGTCCTGGACAAATTAAACAGAGTTCAAGATGGCTTGAAAACGGAGGAGATTCTCTTGGAGCATTGGGATTCGCATCAAATTTAGAAAATTTACTCTCAGTGCCGAAAGCTTGTGTTCTCGAGGCTCTTTTAACAAGTTCTTTCGATGATGTTGTTGCTGCCATGTCAACAGAATATCAGAAAATAAATAATCTAAATAGTGGAAATGAATTACTTTTGGAATCCGACAAAGAGAAAGTTTATGTAAAACTTCGTAAAAGACACAGAAGTAATTCGATCGAGTTTGAAAATAATGAAATTTCCAACGATTTCGGTTTCACTGTGTGCTCATGTCAGAATCAAGAAGCTCTTAACTTGAATTATTCTATTAGTTTGAAAACTTCTACCATTCATAATACAACAATACCAAAAGTACCAAATTTAAAAACGTTATGGAAATATAGCCTCGGAAAATGTATCGATAGTTCTGCTCTAATTTTTATTCCGAACGATATCAACTCAACACATGATAAGCCTTGTGTGTTAATTGGTTCGCATTCGCGTCGTTTTGTGTCTCTTAATGCTGAAAATGGAACGGTGATTTGGTCAACTTTGCTGCCCGGTAGGATTGAAGCTTCGGCAACTCTTTCATCGTGTTCTTTTCGTGTACTTATAGGGTGTTATGATGGCTGCTTGTATGTTCTCAGTAGAAAAACAGGCTCAATCGAATGGGTCTATTCTACCAAAGGTCAGATAAAGACGTCTCCTTGTATCTTACAATCGAAGGCATATTTCGGATCGCATGATGGCTATATTCATGCTGTTGATATCTGTTCGAATTTGCCAATTTGGCGACACAATATAGATGGCTATGGAATAGTTAGTTCACCAACACTACAGGATTGTCATCTCTTTGTTGCAACACTTAATGGTTCTGTTTCCTGTCTTTCTTCGGACAGTGGAGTGGTCGAATGGAGCACAGTTGTTTCTAAACCCGTTTTCTCTTCATTAATTTGCGCTAAATCTATTCTTATTATCGGCTGTGTTGATGCATCAGTTTATGGCCTACATGTTTCGAACGGAAATATTTTGTGGAAATTCGGCACTGAAGCACCCATTTTCTCTTCCCCTTCCTACATTCCTCAGCACAACTTGATTTTAATTGGCTGTCATGATGGTCGTCTTTACGCAATAAATAGTGAAAGCGGTACTGGAAGAGCAATATGTCATCGAAATAAACCCCTGTATTCTTCTCCTGCGTGTATTCAAAACAACGATCGACTGTTAGTTGTTTGTTGTGATACAGTGGGGACTTTGTTTGTCTTGGACATCGATGATAGTCAAATAATTTGTGAATTAAGTCTTCCTGCAGAAATATTTTCGTCACCTGTATTGGTTGGAGACAGTGTTGTCATTGGTTGCCGAGATGACAATGTCTATTCCATTTTACTTGGATAATTTTTAATATTATTTACACTGCTAATACATTCGTTGCATTTACAGATTTTATATTTCATATTGCATTTTTTGATAGTGATTGTTGATTTGCTATTTTTGTAAATTATGTTAAATCTCATTTTTGTTATACTGCTTATATTCATTTTAAAATTGTTTACATTTCAATTTTTAAATATACATAGTAAGAGCAATTATTTTTTTTTGTTATATACATATGGTTTAATTTCTTGGATCTTTTGGTTATACAATTTAGATTAGAAATAAATCTGGTTTTCTATATTAGTTCACAATCTACTGGTCCTCATTGGTCTTACTGGCTATCCTAAGTAACGAAATTGGACGTTTTTAACCTCTCATATAACAAGAATTGTGCATATTATGACTAAAAGATTAAATTTGTAACTGTTAGGAGTGGGAGGTAAGTAAGATTTGACCTCTGACGGCCATGGGACCATAATAATTAGATATTGACTGCCAAAATAAAAGCGGTATAAATATAGGTAAACTGGCGTTACGGTTAAAATTTCCGAACATTTTATTAATTATATGAGTGCGCTTTGATTTTTATAGCTACGCATGACTACCATTCATTTATAAAATGTTGATATTTTTTTTAAATTTTACAATTAATATCTAATCCACTATAATATTATAATACTGATATAAAGTATTAGCTGTATCTAATTTTGAAAAGTAAACATTTTTTTGATGTAAACCCGTCAATTAAACCTAACATTTATTTGGTATGAAGCAAATACAATTGAATTGTGCCAAATATTTGGTATCATCATGTAACTTGTATTTTGATCACTTGTTCGGTAAATATTATGAAATGACAATTAACAGATGTTTACATTTATTTAATGATAATTTATAGGTCAACATGAAAAAAATTCGTTTTTTAAATCCAGTTTTATTTTTAAAAATTTATAATTTTAAATTATTCTATGATAAGAGATGTTTCTATGGTTATGATGATATTCATAAACATCTATATACATTATATAGGTTGCAGCGGAAAGCTTTGTCGTTTTTATAAAACTGGATTAAAAAATTTGTTAAAAATAACTGGTTTTAGAAATCGATTTTTTTTTCGTGTTGACCTACATATTCCAGAGACTCTATGATTATATTTAGCTTAATATGTAACTTTAAGTATTCCCTGTTATATTCTTTATATCTATTATTTCATGCTACTATACGTTAGCTACAATTATATATAGTATATATAATGAGTATAGTGCGTATAATTGAATTTATTTAATTCATAAAAGTTAAACTTCGGCATAGTAAAAGTTGCTTTAATATACTCATTTTTATTTCATTTTTCTGAGAAATCCCAAAAATGTAATTTTACTGTTTTAGCAAAACTCCCACCGAGACAGTATTGATGATGTGATGTAAAGGATAAGACTAATAATAAGATTTAATATACTACTGAAGCATTATAGTGGTAGCACACCGACTGACAATCTCTTAATTGCTTCATGAATTTTTGCGGTTAATCAATTAAATTTGTTTACTTTTGTTTAGAAAGTCTATCTTCGGCTTAGAGAATGTTGTTTAATTTACTCTACTATATAGATATACAATAAGTTAAAAAAATCTATGTTATAACGTCCTGCGTTGATAACTTCGCACACAATGCAAGAGTTATACCTATCTATAAACTTTAAAAATCTTGGAATCGAACGTTCAAATAACAATGTTTAAACAAACATACAATATTTTTTCAATTATGAATTGAATGTTTAAAATAACAAAGTCCAAACATTTATATACGTATCACATTTTAATGTTATAATCCAACATTTATACAAAATTTAGTAAATGTTAAAATTAAATGTTTAATTTCCCAACATTTATACAAAGTTTTTTGGCGGAAAGGGATACATTGAACAAAGATTCTATACGGATAAAATTTATAACAAAAATTATTCCATTACCATTTCTAAACATATTATTTTTGTAAGTTTAATAATGTAATTTTTGTAATTTCATAATATAATGAAATATCCTTTTGTACAATTTTTGAATGCACTCGAAAAGAGAAAAACTATGTATACATACATGATATATTAGAAATTTATAAAAAATTCATTTATATAAAAAATAATTTTCTTTTCAAATATAAAAATATCCTGTTTTTGACCATTTGATATTCTATATCCTTTTAGTCAGTAGTAATATTACTTATATATGTATTGAACATAATGCCTTATTCAGATAATATATACAAACTGGCTATTTGATATTTTTCACATTACAAATAACTTAGTTTATAAGTATATTATTTACCTTTTCGCAAAGGTGGAATTAAAAGTAACAAAAATGAACGAACTATGACAGTGAATATTGCTTCTCGATAATTTTTGGTCAATTAGTACATACAACTGTTGAGCTTTTCATAATTGTCTTAATGTTGTTTCTCCATTTATCATTTGTATTACCGAAACATGGTTTAAAGGCAAAATTATTTCCGATTACCTTTCTTTTTTACTCTAAGAGTCGGAGCAAATATGCGTATATTGTTTGAAAATGTATAGGTGTATATCCTTCAATTTATAACTTATTTGCTACTAAACAAATTCAATAGAAAATCAAAATAATCGAGTTATATATTATCTCAACAGAAACTTTCACCTCAAACTGTTTTGCAGAGATTTATAAAACAGTTAACATTTGTTTTCAAATTGTATTTTATAATTTATCGTATTAATTTTACTATTATTATTAATCTTCTTGACATTCTTTTCTTCACTTATATAATATATATAGGCTTTCTTAAAAAGTTTTTCGCGAAAAGTTTGATAACACTTAACGTTTAGATTGCTATTTATTTAAAAAATGATTATAAGTATGGTCAATTTGAAAACTTGATGCATATATGAATCACGTTAGATATATATGATCAATATAATATTTTTAAAAAGTTACTGAAAATATTTATTTTTGAGTTTTTTACAGGATTGTTTTTACAAATTTTAAAAAATTATGTTAAACATTGTATTTTTCATCCAATAATTTTACAAAATAAATATAAATAGTAATAAATATAATTGTCGTATAAGAAGCTTTAAGTGTTGAATTCATATATAAAATTTGGTTTTATTAAATCATTTAAAACTGCACAAAATAAAATATTAATTAGAATAGAAAAAAATATATTAGAATATTGTTAGACAAAAACACCCCACCACGCTTCGGTTCTGAAAATTATTTAAAAATTTGAAAAAGCATTTGAAATATTATGTTCATATGATAAACGAAATAAAAAACTTTACGAGCTTTACAAAATTGGGAAATTGTATTGTTTTCGAAAAATTTCTACTAGTTTTTCCAATTTGTTTTTCAGTGATAACATTATTGGAACATTATTGCTTTTACTGCTTCAGACTTCGTTGATCTTTGCTTGGATATATTGCATCCTCTTTATTTGTGCTTTCGTCTAAATAATCTACAGATGACGATCTTTTCTGTGATAGTTGTAAAATATATTGTTTGACAAAAACTGTTCACGCTCGTTAGCTTCTGTTCTGAAAATATTAAAAAAAGCAATTGAAATAATATGTTCATATGATAAACGAAATAAAAAACTTTTAGAGATTTACAAAATTGGGAACTCTTATAAAAGTTATTTATTTTTTGCTTTGTAGTCACAATATATATAGTATATAAAATAAAACTAAAAAATAATAATATATATATAAATAAATGGTTAAATTTCGTAATTAAATTTGCATCTTTAGTACACTCACATAATTTATATAATATTCTAAAACACATACATTGTAATATAATTCTAATTGTTATAGTTTTATATTGAGGGAGGACCAAATATATTATGTTTATAATAATTAAAGCAGTAACAATATAGTAAAATAAGACAAAATAAGCTAACAATTTATGTTGTAAATTAACTTTTAAATCCATAATAAAATTAAATTGATTTAGCCAGCTCATTAAAAACTTTGCGGACTTTTCAGAAAAAGTGCTCAGATATTTATCACAAAGAGTATATGTTGGGTAAACTATAAATTAGTTTATATTCGTATGATTAATATATTCAATTCAGTTGATCAATTAATCTAAATTAGTGCATGCATAACAAATAATTAAGAATAATTTAACAGGTACAAATAAATCATTTTACCTTAGGAAACAGATAAATATAAAAACTAATTAATGAATATATATATTATAAATATTATTAATAAAAATATTAATTAAAACAATCAATCAATATTATGCGGCAACAAAAATAAAGACGAATACCTTAAATAAAGCTATCAAAGAAAGTACTGCAATAACTTTTAATATCATGATTACAATTAGTTATACAGATTTATTAAAAATTGCGGATTTGGTAGTTCAAACACATTGTTAAATGGTAAATTGGTAAATTTGGTTCGTAATAGTTATAAAAATATTAGCCTGTAACCGTGGTGGTTTTAGAGTGTGGTCAACCGAGTACATATAATATTTTGCAATTGAGAGGAAACTGTGTAGGAGGTTAATGTAATTATTTCGGCTTTACTGATTCATTTATGGTAATATATAATCAGTAGACGTGTTGGCAAAGTGTACATATAATAAACACTGTTTATTACCTATATTTCAGATCACCTACTAATTTTCGTTTGGTGAAGAAAATGTAAACCAACCTGATGTTGCCTAGAATGCCAAAATGGGAGAATTTGATGAGTGGTCAGAAAACCTTAGCAACGAGTTTTTGGTAGAAAAAACATAAGACCAATCAAGTTTATGGATCTGTACGAGTTAATGTAGCACCAATAAAACAAGAACTTCTAGATTATGGAAATGAGCACAAAACAAGAAATCTGAGAAAGATAAAAATTTGTTTTCTTTAGGACAACATATTGGAAAAGTTTGAAAATTAGAGTCTAAACGGTTTGGTCTGAGTGCTGTTACAAATGGGGGTTTTTCTAGTAATTTGAAATTAGTGTAATGTGATAATTCAGAATATAGTTTGAATTAAATTTTGTTACTTGAAATGCAATCGAAAAACATTCCGTTCTTTGCACATTCAATCATGACAGTATTTGAAATTGGCTGCTGAAAACTGAGCCCCTTGTGGTGTATGCAATATGAGGTGAAATATTTAGATGAAAATGATAATAATTCTCTCGAACAAACATTTTTTCCTTGACAGATTGACCTAGTTATTTATCGATTTGATAAATATTGATTGTATGCAATACGAGATAAATAATCGGAATAAACGAGACTTTTAAAATAAGCCATTGTTTAATTACGTTAAATTTTTTCAACACGAAAAATTCACCTAGTTATTTATTATATATGATATATATCGTCTATAGATGTTAAAAAAAGTTATAGGTTAAAGTTATAACAACACATCGAAAAATAATAATAAAATATTTATTATTTTACACTAAACAAAGTATTAGATAGTAGAATTTTCTCGATAAATTAGCTTTACTGTGTGTATATTACTGATTTTTTGTGAATTAAAATATTATAAAATAAGTAATATGCTAAACGACAAAGAAAAACCTCATATATTAAAAATATTTAGGTAGATATAATACAAAAATATACTTTTCGAAGGTGTCTGTATCCATAATCATAAGAAAATATATACATTACAATATATAAAAGTTAACGTTTTCATTAATATAACGTTTATATTTACTACAATAATTAAGTAATACTGCAACTATAATGGCACATCAATCTGAACTTAAGTACAAAAGTTAACGCAATTTAAAAGTAGGGTTACTAATAATGTTAAATTATATTAAATATCTTGTCGATTAAATTTTCTTTAAAGAAATAACGAATCTTATATCATAAAATGTATCGGGCCATTATTTAGTACCTAATTACAAGAATATAAAAATTAAATGTTATTTTTTATTTTTTATGTACTTATGCATGATATACCTACGTTATTAATCATGTTAATTAAAATCTGATCATACATAAATAACACTTTTAACTCTTGCAAGTATTAATTATTATTATATATAGACAAACACTTGGTTTTCGAACTTTAGAAGTTGGTTCTATATAATTATAACTTGAATTTTCTAGTATTTAGATCGAAAAATACTCAGAAAGTGTAATTTTTTTTCTATTTTAAAGTAAATTAATAAAAATGATTTAATTTTATAAATTAGTGATTAGTTAACTTAGTGATGATATTAAATTATTGATTTAAAAATATTTATTATGATAAAGTCTTATTTTTATAGGAATAATATGCTATACAAAATATTGTATCATACATATTCATATATTTATATGTAAAATAAAATATATATAATATTTCTTTATTTTCTTTTTTTATGCAATTTGAGGAAGTTTCTTATTTTCAAACCTGAAAAATCGATCGATTGAAATATTATATTTAGAATAATATCATTTAACAGAAAAAAATATATTTTCAATAATTAATATTTTTTGGTATATTATAGTTATGCAATATCGAGGAGTTTTGTTAATTATATTTCCCAGAACATTATATATGTCAGATTTTACTGTGGTCAGAATGAATAAAGATCTGGATGAACTTATAGTGATGGAAATTAGTGGCAAATTAATATGTTAGTAAGTATATTATATTTGTTGTAATAATATGTTACAAATTGTAATCATTAAAACTACAGGCATATATAACTGCAGGTAACAGTACATTTTGTAAAATATTTGTTAAATACATCCTGTTTTTTTGGAAACTTTTTTAAGGGCAGCCTATATATCAACAATTAGTTCTGTAATTAAAAAGAGAATCTTAAAGAATTGTTGTTCAATAGATCCAAAAAGAATAATTATTTGATGCAAACAAGTCTGGCGATAGTTATATTATTAAATATTATTGAAGTTATATCTTTCAAAAAAATTGTCTATGCGTGATTATAATTATAACATTATTCATTTGATGATAAGATATTGAAAATAATTATTACTGTAATATGTTAAGATAATTATTATTGTAAATATCAATACCAATAAAAATGTATGCTTGTTTCAGTATTTATTTAAAAAAAAAATATTTAATATAAAAAATGTAAAATGTAATACCAAAAAAAAATAATAATTTTTGGCTTCATTAATAAGTAATATCCAATTCATCACTATCCTTTTTATCTCAGTTATTAAATGGAGTTTTATAAAAGAATACATTTAAAATATATATATCTATTTTACAATTAACAGTCCTTGACTTTACATAATTTCTAGACTATTCGGTGGCAAACTAATATTATTTTTTTCTCGAATGAAATGTGTTTTGTCCCATCTATTCGTCGATTGGTTGCACAAATAAGATATAAAATAGATTATTGTCATGATAAAATCATACACGATACATTTTATTATTTGCTTATTTCCTATCTGAAAAAAAAGTTTAAGATGGTCGAATCTCATCTGGAAAGATTGACAAATATTTTAGACGGTGTCAAGTTCGGGTTTTCAATTTTCGGGGCACTTGGAAGCATTCTTTTTTTGGCATATTTGGGTAAACACAAAATCGGGTCAAATGTAAGTATGATCTTTGTACGCGCTCAGACAGCCACCGAATTCCTTGTGTGTATTATTATTTTTGGTCTCACTCTTCATTCTAAGTTTTGTTATGTCTTAAGCAATAACTCCGTGATAAATTTGCTGCTCTGCCGACTTTGGTTGAGCCATTCCATTTATTTTGTGACGGCCATCTTTAGTGTGACTGGCATTATTTTTGTAAGTTTTGATCGTTTTATTGCTGTTGTGTTCCCAATGAAGTATAGAAAGAAGAAAACCTGCCACGCGTATGTTGCATTAATTGGCGGGATTCTTTTCTCTTTTGCTTTTTGTATTACGACAACTTTTGACTACTTCTACGTACCTGCTGACAATTTGAACACAAAGGGTAACTGCATTCCTGACTACACCATGTACAACAGCACAGTACTCGATACCTTTGTACCCATCTATGGCTTTATTTGGTTTGTTATGATATACGCGACCCCAGTTATTTTAGTGCTCATCATGTATTCTGTACTAATTATTACATTGCGACGAAATTCTAAATTCCCCGATGCAAATTCCCTGAAAGAAAATGTTTCCAAAAAGTTTACACTGGCTACTTTATTAATTGCAATGTTATTTCTCTGCTCTTTTTCACTTGACTCGATCTTATACATCCTGTATTTGGTTGGTCTAGTGACAGATTATTACGGAACTCAACTGAGCCTGGTGGCTCGCTTTTTAACAACATTTAATTTCTTTCTTAACCCACTGATCTATTTCTTGATGATTAAGAAGTTTCGTTATTTTCTGTCCAATATGTTCTTTAATTGTTTTCATCAAACCCGTTCTCTTATACGGTCGTCGACTATATATGAGTAAACTGTTTGCCTGTTTGTGTTCTTTCATGTTCAACATTTTGATCTTATTTTGTATATTGTGTTTTAAATTCTACTGATAATTGTTTTATGTAATTGTATTTTAGATAATGTTTTAAGCTATGTACTAATTGTCACATATTTCCAATTGTGCGTTATTTAATGTAAAAAGTATTAATTATCATACTTGTATTATATGTTGTTTTCATAAGAGTTTCACAATGTTATTTGTATAGTAGTACACTTCCATTTGTTGTTATGTTTTTCTTTGAAATGTAATGTTTGAAAATAATTGAAAATTAAAAAAATTTCGTTTGAAAATGTTGTTATCAAGTTTAATTAAAAGGAATATTATTACTTAGTTAATATTTATATAAAAAATTGTTTTAATTAATTTTCAAATTTTATATAATGGTGGTTTTTCCATAGTAACAATCATAAAGGGTTCATCTTAATAAAAGAATTATGAAATGTTTTTTAAAAAATGTTTCATATTTATTACTTTTCAATACCAATAAATTACAATTTTTAATATCACCCTAAATAAGATTTTTAAGGTAAAAAAATGAAAAATTTAGAATTTATTATATAAATGAGAAAGTTAAATTAGAAACTTAGAAAAATTTAGAAAATTAGAAAAAATGCGATCCGTCATCAAAATAAATAAATTAATCAAAAAACTTCTACAGTATAAAACGTAAATTTGTTCAATTAAATAAAACTAAAATTTAAGCCATATCGTTTTCTAAATAGTTAATATGATCTTAGACACAAAATCAAATTTAATATTTGAAAAATATAGTATTATAGAATGTATAAAAACTGTGAAGTTTTTTGATATATATATACATAAGCAAATACAATTAATAATGACAAAACAAATTACATTATCAGAATTTGTGAGAAAAATTTTAATCTATTTTTATCAACTTGAAATCTTTCAAAATAAAGTTATTAGAATCTAGATTTGGATAACACTTGACTAATTGTCTTCTAAAAATTTGTTTATTTGTTCGCTTCTTAACCCACATTGGCCAGATGTTCTCGATTGGGAACATGAATTGGAAAAGTGCAGCTTTGTCATTTAATTTTTTTTATGAGATTTGGAAATCTATTGTATCTTCTTTCAATAATTCGAAATACATTTTTGATCAATATATATTTTTATTATAACACTAAAAACAATAGTCAAAGTCAGTGAAATTTCGAAATCTAATTTTATCAATAAACTATAGCTAATATAAAATAAACATAACATGATTGAGTTAATTAATATATTTAATAGGTATATATATTTTTAAACACATGATAATATTTAATAATAATTAAAACAATATACAAAATATACAGTTCACATTTCATTTTTTCTCGCTTTAATTATTTATTAAAATATAATAAAACAAACAGCTGCTCCTGGCTAGTCAACCTAGCCGAAACCAGAACAATATGATATAGAGAACGATCAGGAAATGCAGCCGGAAACGGAAGTGACGCAGAGGAACGGCGGATCAATAAGTTTTTACCAACAATATCTCGAGTAGTATATCTGGAGTTGCCGTCAACAAGAGATGAAATCCTCCAGTGACGAGAGGGACCAGGAAGAAAGTAACACAAAGGCATGTGGGGTAGACATCCGAGAACACCTGCAAACTCTGTCTGAAGTTTATAAACGTAATAGCACCCCCTATATAGGTCCGATGTTTCAATATGAGAACCTTCCAAAAATTTTATTGTAATACATATTATTATATATTTATAAGGGATTAATTGTGTCCTAAAAATAATTTGTTTACAAAATTAACATTTTTCTAAAAAATGTAGGGTGTGACCAATATGGGTTATGTAAAATTCATATCTTCAATTTGAAATCAGACTTCGAAAATGTTTAAAAATACTCAATATTTCACATAAAATATAATAGGTATGTGCATAATATGATTATTATTTATGAACATGAGAGAATACTGTTTTTTTAATTTTAATAATTTTAATGCAAAGAAATACAGAATCACTGCGAAATATTGAAATAATTTAGAATATTTAGAGATTATTAATAATAATTTATTTTGTTTTACGGAGGTGTCGCATACTCAGATTATATTAAACTTAGCATTATTAAAACCTTAAAAAATTTGAATTATAACATAATTTTATTTTAAATCTTTTAATATTTTGCAAAAATTATTATTTGTTTACGTTGGAAAGGTTTGAATTATTTCTTATGATTTATTTCAATTTTAATTTTTTTATAACAAATCTTCTTATAATGTCTGATGCAACTATGATTTATCATTTAATCCTACAGACATTCACATTTAAAAAAAATATATAAAAATAATTGAATTCTTACGCTTCTATTATATTGGATGTTATTTTTTTCTCATATGTATTTCCAATCAAATAATATAATTTATATTCAACGAAATATGTAATATCAAATAAACAAATTTTAAAAAGACCATGTTTGCTAAACGATAAAATAATTGAAATATCTAAAATGTGATTGCTCCGTTGTATATTATAAATATCATTGTTAAACAAATTGAGTTACTTAATAGTTTTATTTTATGCAAATCATGTATTGGTGAACAACAAATAATGAGTCTTAGTTCTTAAAAGGTAAATATTAAAATTTAATGCATTGAAATTTTTACCCTGATTTGTTTTAAAATATCCTGATACAACATCATCTTTTACTATTGTTGTTAAACTATGGTTAAATATTTTCATTTATCCGGCCTTACACTATATTTTAAAATTAAGTTTAATATACATAGCAGCAAATGAAAGTGCTTTATAGGTACGAACGTGTTACGATTATTTTAATTGACATTATCATAATTGAACAACAAATTGATCAGAAAGAACAAATTGTTGTGCAAATGAAGACGTCTGAAATGACTATTTAAATCTCTATGGTTGCATACATTTGAATAATATCTATTAATTATGCAAAGTACAATGGTGACAAAATTGAAAGAAACGGATTTAGAGACTATATATAAAGTCAAATAATGTAAAAAACTGTAAAATTAAAAAAAATTTCAAATAAAAATAAAATTAAAAAATCCTAAAAACTAATATTAAAAATCAAATGCAAACTGTTGCAAAAAATTTACGTGCACCAACGTTTAGTGCTTCGACAAAGAACAATGTATGCGCAAATCATCTAAATTATAAAAAATATAATTTAGCATTCAGACACTTATCTCAAAAGCAAACATACAACTCGTATGAACATATATTTAGTAATTGTATGTTTTTATATACAGGGGGGCGCCGAAGTTGTTATCCCCAGTATGAAATAATGTATAACTTCATGTTGATAATAATAAAAAATTATTTATATTTCAACGTTAAACAGAAAATACAAAAAAGATAATGTTCAATACAATTGCAAAAAATACAGCGTAGTCAGTTAGTTTGCAATAATAAAAATGTGCGAGGTGACGCTTATTAATTATTTCATACTGGGGATAACAACTTCTGCGCCACCCTGTATTATTCTTTGTTAAAATCTAAATTTTCAGGTCACTAAATAGTATAGCTAGTCGTTATGATTTTATATTAGTCGTTTTACAGACTATGAACAGACAAATATATCCACTATAACTTTTAACAGTGTACATATAGATGTTCATAATTAAAAGTTTTTGAGAGACTGCTGTTTTAAAACGATTAAAAATGTCATTGATTCTAAATTAACTGCAGTTGTTCAACGTGAGAAAAACATGGGTATAAAAAACGCAAAACAGATATTCGGAACTGTTTAATTTTATGTTAGTTTGAACTTTGCATTACGTAGCGGTATAGAAAACATACCAATTTAAAAATGAAAAGTGTTTGTGGTCATGCTCTAGAATATTGATAAGGTTATAACGAACCGAAAGTTACATCTAAAAACAATACTGGAGAAGTGAAGTCTATAAAGAATCAACTAAAATTTGTAACCAGCTTCAACAAAGCCAAAGACCCAAGTGAGGTTTGTCCAGTTTGTTACCTTTGTTCTTCAGAGATCGACCAACAACTATACCTGACAGCCGGGGTCTATCTACGCCCACTTGAGGGTTCAAAAGATAATATTCGATTGAGAAAAACATCCCGTTGGTCTTCACACAATAGAAAATAATAATTAAATTAATGATGGCTGATGCAGTCTATGAAGGCCATTTCACGACACCCTCTTTACGTACAACCTTAAGCTATATCAATCTGAAATCGATGAGCAGCAAATCTTCGTGTTACAAAGTAATGATAAAAAACAAATAGATACCTTCCCAAAATTATTCAAAATACTAATTTTTCTTATGATAACGACACTTTTCATGCATTTTTCCCAACCAAATTTGAAAAAAGAATATAGAATTCATAGAACATTTGTTTAGATTTTCGGTTGAGTTTTCAACTTCAAATATAAGTAAATGAACTTTGTTTTACAATAATACTTTCTTAATTTGATTTAACCATCCAAATTGTCGAATGAAGGAATTTTAACTGACTTCCGTTTTAAAAATAGGTTATAACAGATTTATAACTGATTTCCGTTTTAAAAATAGGTTACTTATAAAAGTTTTATAAAACTGCATTAAGAATTGTTCTTGGTGCTACTCGCCCCAAAAAGTCTTATTACAGATTATAAGTTACTCAGAGAATACTACGTATTATATACTATATTAAATAAATAAGGAATGGCTTTAATAACACTATTACACTTTAACACTGTTCACCCTTCGATATGACCTGATCATAGAATAGAGCTTTTGCTAAATAATAAAACATTTGATTTTTTTCTTTTGGTAACAAATTATAAGTATGTTTTTATGAAATTCAATATTCCAATTATCTGTAAAATACAACAACACTACAAATCTCATCTTTACTACAACAGTTTTACAATAAAAGTTACTAAAAAACCTACAGACGAAGGAAACAAAAGAAAGAAAGGTATAGTTGCAAGAAAAGTTAAAACAAAGATACAAGTGGGCTTCAATAAGTTTTCGGACTCAATATCAAAGAAATACCCTGCACATATCTATGCATTTTTATTAACAATCGATATCTGAAAATGTCAAGTCGATATCTCTATGAATAGCTTCATAATTCTATACCGGAAAAAACCAGCAGCAGTTTAAATTAAAAAATGTTTATTATAATAATATTACAAATATCATACAAATATAATAAAAACAGGTTAAAAATGTCAATTAGAAATTGTATATATCTTTCAGCAGTAACAGATAATTTATTGGCAACATTTTATAAAATGGTGTCCTCTCTGTGACACTGCTACAATTACGTGATACTTCTTCTCAAATGCAGACCGTCTAGCAGTCTGCATTTGAAACTCGTCACCACCACCAGCACTTAACCAGCTGCCAATTTTATTCTATGGCTGGAGCTTTGCAGTAAAACATTTTTTCATCGACTGTTATTAAGTTCGATTTGCATAATCTTGACGTAAATGAATCTATTAAATCTTTGCAACGTTCTACACGAATAGCTTTATGACGTTCGGTCAAAGTATGGGGAACCCATTTTGTTTTAAACCAAATCCTTTCGAGATCATCAGACAATATGCGCTGAACCATTCTGTGAGGTATGTTCAGAGAATCAGCAAGTTCTTGTACAGTCATTCTAGGGTCTTCTTCAATTTAATTTAAACTGCCGCTGCCAAAAGTAGGTATGCAGTGTATCTATCCTCTAGGATTGTTTTATACCTAAGTTACCAATTGTTATAAACAAAAATTTTTTATTACTAATAAAGTGAGTGTTTTTATTTAAATTCATATTAAATAACATATACATGAAAAAATAGCGAATAAAGTTAACATCCACAGTAAAATTTATCTGGAGTTATACAGGTGTACCCCAGCGGTCGTTAACCTAAGTTTTTTACCTGGTTTAAAGGAACAAACAAGATAAAGGATAGAAACAAAAAAGTTGAAAACTGACTAGAATAAGAAATGTCATGAACAAGAAATGTTAGTACCATGGAAGCTACAACAGATGTACAGACAGCCTTTCGATAATAATGAAAATAATGGGAAGGCCGAAAGGAGGACGACTTGAAACAAGGATTCAGAAAAAAAGGTAGGTACGTGAAAACCGGGATAAAAATATTCAACTTAAGTGGGTACCACAGAAGATATCAAGGTATTGAAAGGCAATGAGTTAGCAGATCTAGAGACTGATAGAATGGGAATGAGGCCTTTTCAACAACTGAATCGAAAGAAATGTCAGCAACATATGGAAAAAAAATGCTCGCTGAAACTTAGAACTGAAAAGGTGGGATATTATGAAATTGGAAAAGATGAAGAGAATCAGAAGAAATTCGAAATAATAGTGGATGCAAGCTGCAGTGGAGGCGGAGAAGAAGCGGAGAATACATTATGGACCGTCCGGCATACGAGTCCAAGAGTAAGAAACACTTAAACGATCCGGACAACTGGAGAGAAGAATAGAGAAAAACGCAAAATATATTGTATCAAGTTTCTCAGGACATCAACATCAATAAGACTTGAAAAACTTCGTAAGTCAAATACTCACACAAACAAAGATGTCAACAATATATTTTATAATCATTGAGAAAAGGATCCCTGCAGTATTATTCAAAATGGCTGATTTGTTAACAATGAATGGGTCAACAATAGTAAAAGCTTTTTATTTCATCAATGCATGATTATATGATGCATGATTGCATGATTGCATGATTGCATGATTGCATGATGCATGATTGGATGATGCATTCGTTATATGTTTTACATATAATAATGGTCCTGATTTTGTGGTTTTTTAGCTGATTTTTTAAGTATAGAAAACGTGAAATCCTAAATATATTAAATTTTTTATTACAGTTTTTCTATTTCTTTCTCATTTGCAATTTGTTTAGTTATGGTTAAATCCTATTCCATAAATAGTTTTTTTTAAATAATACAAAATACTTTTACTTTTACATTACAAAGTGTTACAATATTTATAAAACAGTATCATTCTAAGTGTATACACACCTGCGTATAAAATACCTAATTTAAATTAATTAATCAACATTTTGAAAATAATTGGTTTGTTATTAAACATAAAACCTAATTAGTAACACATTTATAACTTCACTGTTAAATCAACATCATTTGAAATATATTTTAAATATTTCACAAATTATTTTTTTATATTAATGATACATTTTTATTTAAATATATTTATTAATTTATACGTTTACAAATAACAAACCTTGAGAAACCTTCATATTTGCTATACAAATTTCGAAGTCCTTTTCTCTAAAACCTCTGTTAATGGAACAAGTACATTAATGGATTAGTTATGTTATGTGTTATGTGTTAATATGCGCAAAACTTTATTTGGGCAGTAATTGTTTATCATAATTAACAAAATAATAATTAATATCGTTTTAATTTAAAATAAATACTTATTGGATTTAAAAATAAATGAAAAATATTATTTTGTGAAGTAAAAGATTAAAGTATTTTATGAAATATTGTGAACATTTACTTTAAAATATAATTTTAAGAAGTTAAATAACTAATGTTTTTTATATTTATTTTTAAAGGTCATCAAAATATGCAATACACATAAATAAATAATCATAAAATTGCATGCTGAATTTTCATAAAATAAAAAACAATTAAAATATAATTTCTAGATAGATATATATCATTGTAAATTTCAAGGTGCTTTCAGCAACGTAGGCATACAGAGGCCTATAGGATTGTAGGGAAAAATGATATTTTTTGTTTTAAATATTTTCTAAAATACTATAAAACGTAGCTATTTTAAATTATTAGTAAATAATATAATTATAGTGCATTCACAATTATGACTCAAACCTAGATTTTTTAATTATTAAAAGTCTGTAAATTTTATTACATATGTCTTTAATATTTTTAATAAAATGTTTTTTAAAGATATCTAAGTTTATGAACGGAACAGAAATATAAATGTACACATCTAACTTGGTAAGTACGTGGAATTGTGTTAAAGGGCTGCTAAGTAAAAAAAGTTTGAAAATGTTATTTTAATCATTTTGGTTTTAATAGTTTAATCTAAGCGTCTGAGTTCGACATTGAAAGTGATTTCTTGTCATAATGCAGTGATTAAATTATTAATGTTGAGTGTTTGACAAATAATTATTCAGGATTCTAATTTTGTAAAGAAGAATCAATCCATTATAAGACTTTTGAAAGTTACTTTTAATCAGACCGGAACCTCCCACAGTAATCAAAGTCTAATAAATAACTCTAACTGCACAGGTACCATCCATATTATGGCGAACCAGGGAGTTCATAAATGATATCACTCTAAATGTTTTATAAAACTATTATTAAATAAATCGAAATTTTAATTGCATTTCCTATCTCCGCCATGTTAAATTCGGGTGAGTGTAACCTTTCTATCATGACATTCGTGTTATTTAGATACAATCACTCAAAATTGAATGATAATAAGTACAATCACTCGATATTGAATGATAGTCAATTCATTAAATGTATATTAAGTGATAGTCAATTAATTTTTCTAATTATCACTCTTTTATGAATGTGTGTAAAGCGAATCGTTCAACTTAAATTGTTTGCAAACATTTAGAGTGTTATCTTCTTTTTTAGAGTGATATCATGTAGGAACCCCTGGTTCGCCATATAAAAAAGTGGGAGGGCGAGTTTCAACATCGTGTTAAGGTATGGATAATTGGTAATATAACGGTTTATTTTAAATTCTGAAAACTACTTAGATTAAATTCTCGCGTTCTTCTGGAGTAGTAAAAATTTAAATAAGAAGTGCCAATTAATTTTAACGACAAACCGCCACCTCATGTTTCAAGGTTGCTTTGTAAAGATGAGCATGCGTACAATCTATTGAACCAATGACTCCTGGAAAGTCTATTTCCTCGCAGAAGCTCTCTTTTATCGTGGCAATGTTTTGAGGCTCAATGATTCAGTTTTGTGAAGAGATTACATTAATTACAAGAATTAATATTCGGCTAATTATTGATTGATCAATGTTGAATAGTTCCGCAAACACATTTTAACTAAATGTTCCAGTAGCAAAACAACGTAAGGCAATCATAATCTGCATCCTGCATTCTTGAACGATAAATTAAATGATCACCAAATTTGTCGATATCACCAAAAATATAACTCTACCTGTCTAAAAGAATTATTTCTTTCTCTTAAAATTTATTTTCTTCTTAAACGATCGCAATGTGTAATAAGCAAATAACAAGAAATGAATTAGAGATTATAATTAACCAATAACCTTTATTCGAACACTTAACATTCTTCATTAATATCAAACCTTTTTAAAATGAACGAGGGATTTTAACCATCGAAGGTAATTACTCGTTGAGTTAAGTTTTATTCACCGAGAAAGTTTAAAGTATTTTTACTCTTTGTACAATTATTATTTGTGAGAAGATTGTGGGAGGTTAACGAATACTCGTTAGATTTGATTTATAATCATTCTGTAAATGCTTTGACAGTCTTCAAATCCCACGGGACATTAATTTCCATTGCACACACTTATAACAGGAAATTAAATATTCTATGTAAATTATACAACAAAAAATATTTCATAAAATGATTTAAATGGTTAGTATAAAATTCCTTTTTAAACCCAAGCTTACAAAATATATACAAAAATAATAATTTTTTTTTACAAATTATAACATAAAAGATTTCTAAATTATTTTCCATATATTAAAATTTTGTAAGAGTGCGCCACATTATAGAAATGATTTTAAAATACAACATATAGTATAACAAAATAATTTATATAAAATTAACCGATAAAACTACTATAACTAAACTGAAATTATATTTAAAAATATAAAAAATGTACTTAAAAGACGTTTTGGCTGTACGTTTTTTTCAAAAGGAGGTGCAAATAAAAAAATTGTAACAAGTTTGAATGAAAAAGATTTTTAAAAATTGTTGATAAAGGCAATAGTCGAAATGTCTTTTAGTATATTTTGTTTACAATTAACTTTCTATTTTGTATTGCACCTTTGTCTTTAAAATATAACTGTGGTGGGTGGTGGAAAAACACACTCATCTGATTTTAAAATGTAACTAATTATATTTGTATAACATAAATATGATTTACTACACAATTCCATTTTTCTAAATCGATTGGAAATAATACGAAATCCAAATTATAGAGAAGACTCACCTCACCTACACACTAATGCAATATACTTTAGAAAAATCTCGATAAGAAAGGATCAAAGTAATTTTAGGATGTTAGGATTAAAGTTATTTTAAACTTATTTCTAAATATCTACGGATGGTACGTATGTTGGCAAATTATATATTTTTAAAATATTTAATAAATCGAAAATATTCCTTTTTCCTAACTCGTCGAGAGATTTCTTTTAATCTATTACAAATATTACAATACCTAGTCTGTCAGAAGTGTATAGATCCGTATTTAATGTATTTTGAATAAAAACTAGTATCTAAGTTTTTTCCAAATTTATGTTCAAATATGCTTTGAGTATTTTAGATATTTATTTAGAATCATCAGTTTTGGCTACATGCGAAAATGTTGGTAGGAGTTACGTAGGAGTACTAAATAATTGTGTAGTAAAGCAAGTCATTTTCAATTCAATTATTAAACAACTCATTTTCGGTCAAAAATGAAGGTCAATTATATTAATAAATCAAAGAGGTCAAAACAAGTTGTCTGAATTTTACATTTTAAAATTCAGAGTTATTAAAAAATTCTTTTATTCATGATGTATTATTGAAATATGAAACACCCCCATTCATTATAAGATAATAGCTTTCTTCTTGTATTTGCTTAAAAGGCCGAGTAAATTGGTCATTATAACGTATCGAAAGGCAATAATATGATACTTTATATAAATTTTTATTTTAAATAAACAAATCATGGGATTTAGATAAAAAATAAGCAGGACATTTATTTTATAGTTACAATTAATTCATCACCATCATAAACAATTATTTGATTAACAATTTTAAAACGGACATATCATTTGTAGGTAATTATATCCTCATAATTGTGTTACTGCAAAGTGAGCTAGTTATCATGAAAAGGTACTTTAATTGAAACTTAGAACTGGAAAACTTCAATATAAAATCATTATTAAGTAAGTAGAGTTTAAATATTAATAAAGAACAAAATATAATATTCTGCAAAAGGACCATATTTGCTAGATTTCGAAAAGATAGTTTCGCAGGTAGATTTATGATCAACATTAAACAAATCCTGTGTATATTGTACATAAATTACTATATTCAATAATATTTTAAAACACATAAATAAAGAAGTTTTTACTTTCACATAACTTTAAAATAGAAAACAAATTTTTGTTTGAAACGCAAGTGTTCAACCGGACAGGAGTGTCCTTTTACATTTTTAAAAAATATTTTTATATAGAAAATAATTTATAGTCTGCTTAAAATTTCATAACCTTTCTTCTGTCATAATTTAAACTACTGTTAAAAGTATTAAAAAAACAGAAAGGAATTTGAAAAAATGACCTTTTGCGCTTTATAGAGGGAAAATTGTCCGGTGCTCCAGTCTATTTTTGAAGGACTCAGGGTGACAACCACAAGCAGATTGATTTTGCTGAAATGAAGGCCTTTATTGGGTTGCTACTACTTCGTGGTGTATACAGAGCAGTGGTGAATACACTGATGGACTGTTGTCAAATGTTTCCAAAGTCAGATAATGAGTCTCAACCGTATCAAGCTGATTCGGAGTATTCTTCGGTTTGATATTTCGGCTAGCACGATTAGTATAATGCAAACTAGCAGACATTCGACCGTTACTGGATAGCTTCATCGCATAGCTAACACACCTATGTACCAAGCGCCTCGACAACTTTTAAAGACCGGTGTAGCTATCGAAAATACAAGCCATCGAAGCCGGCAAAATATGGCCTTCGGTTTTGGTTGGCCTGCGACTCCAAAAATTACTACTGCGACCGAGATAAGACACGGGATTCTGAGGTACACTTCGGCGAGGACCTCGTGAAAATACTCTACAATTATAATAGGATAATTGTGGAAACACCCTAATCCAACCGACGAGAGGTTTACAGTCTTCTTCCCACCGAAACAGAGGGCTACACTTAACTGTGCAATCGCATATTTCAACGGTGTACTATCATTAGAGGGAATATTAAACTGAGCAAACATTAAATTAAGCGAAACAATCTTTGAATTCTGGAAATTTTAACTGAGTGAACATTAAGTTGTGCGAAAGTTGAATAGAACGAAACAATTAATCAGAAGTTTAAATTGAGATTGAGCGAACATTAAACTAAGCAAACATTTAACTTAGCCAAAAAATAGATCGAAGTTTAAAGTTTTCTTAATTAAATTTTCGCTCAATTCAATGCTCAACTCAATTCTATTTAAACTTCGCTCAGTTTACATTTTTATATTTTAACAATTTTGCTCAATTTAAATTTCGATTGAAAGTTTTCTCAATTCAATGATCAAAGATTGACAAATTTAGGTGTTTCTTTGTTTATTTGCTCTTATCAAATGCCACTATTTTGACTACCCACAGAAAGATAGTCATTGGCCAGACAACAGAAGCTCAAACCGAATTTTGTCCACTTTTACAACCAAACAAAAGGATGTGTGGAGCAGCCGATGAACTTGTAGATAGATACAGTGTCACGTTTATATGTAGACGTTTTGTAATAATATTTTGTAACATTTTGGATTCCGTGTATTGTATATTTAGGTTATACAGTTGTAGTGAAAACCATGTATAATTGAGAAGATAAAAAATAAAGTTGTAATTACTTTTCCGTAGTTTTCTTATTTTATTTTACAAAAATTAAATATTTTGAATCCACTAAATGTAAAGAACTTGAAATCATGCAACTAATCATTAATTATATTGCTTATATTTTTATTCTAAGAATAATAAGCTACATTTTCAATATAAATAATTTGTAATATTTTGATTAAATATAATTATCTACAATAATTAAGATCAATATAGCGCGAGCGGTTCATTCAATGAATAATTAACCAGAGCAAAGCTGAGTTTTAACAAAGCAAAGCCAAATTAACCGATAGACATCTTTATAATTATTTTTTTTATTGACCAATCCTAATAAGTTAAAGAAAAAATAAATGAAATGCAAAGAAAATTGATACTTTGAATGACAAGTACACAACAACAAGACGAAATATTTATATTTCTACGAAAATAAAGTTAATTAATAAAAATATAATTAACTCCAAAAAAATAATTGACTCTAAAAAGTATAATTAACCTTATTTATTGAATTTTTGAATGAATAATTGGATTCAAGCTTTTAATGTGACATAGATATGAGAGTGGGATAATAACCATAATGACCGGAATTGATAAAAATACTTTCGTAGCAAGCATCCTTTTTTATATAGTTTCTATTTTATCTCAAAATTAAAAAAAATAAATTTAGCCTTTTAAATTTTTTATTTATATTTCAAACAATTTAATTGTTTAAAATGGTTTAATTATATTTTATTTTCTAAACATAAAAACGTGTATTATATTGAATTTAAAAGAAATACTAAAAATATCCAAAATATTCAAAATATTACCCCTTTAAGATTAAGTAACATATCATATAAATGTTTCAAAATAATAATTTTAAATCTCTAAACGAAGTTAATCTGCTTTTAGAAAACTATATCACTTTTGTAAGTATTTTCTAACAGCAAGTTATACTTTAAAAATTCGAAGCTTGTATAGAAGAATTAATGGATAATATGGAAAGTATGCAATGCAAAATCGAAATTATAAAAATATTTTCGTTATAATAGGAAGAAGGAATGTGTCATGGCTAATTGTAACCTTTAAATAAATGGTGGTAAATTCCGGAGAAGAGGATGATAAGTTTTCATGATCACGTAAGATCAGATTTTTATTGGGTATTAGTAAAATTTTACAAAAATGATTAATTATGGTTTGGTTATTTCTATAGTCAGATATCGTTCTAAAAATACAAATTGAATAGTCTGCAGTTCTGATTTTAGAGTATTTAGAATTGAAATTTGGTTGATTGAAATCAAGTTTTTAATCTTTAGACATCAGAATCATATTTAGACATCAGATTCATATTTAGACATCAGATTCATATTTAGACATCAAATTCAAAAGAGTCATATTGAAAAGTATGACCAATTCTGTAAATATCTTTTCAAAGATATATGTCGACCTTTCGAGGATATATCATCGACCCTTGATAAATATTATGATGAAGATCGCCATCTTCACCACTTATTTATGAAGGATATCATACCATATCCTTTCATTTAAATTATATAAACTTTAGTACAAACACACAAATAAATTTATAAAAGAACGTTCACAATGATGAACAAAAAAATTTCCTTATATTTCCAATATTATTTATAAGTATTATATTCGTCGTCGAAAATATTGAGTAATTACAGTTTTACCATAAATAAAAGGAATAAGATCTTCAAGATGATCACGGAATTCTAAATCAATTGAATCAGTAAATCTTGTAACTGGCACATATAGAGGATTGTTAAAGGTAACAGTAATCGTTGATTCAAATTGATTACCTTTTTATTTCCAACTTTTATATTTTCACACATTCTGCAGAATACTATAAATACGACGTTCATATGACGTATCATCTCCTGGAGCATACAAACTTTTTGAAGAAATAAATCCTAAAGTATAATTTGCTATTCGTTCATCAAGTTTTATATACCTAATCACCATCATCAGTATTTAACTTTTGTAAGCATTAACTTTTCCTATTCACATTGTTTTAAAAATTGTATTTTTCGTTTTTTATTTCCTTTTTATTTCGGAGTATTGTATTGAACTCTTCCGTAACCAATACTAATCCAGTATATGACATCGACGTCATTACTCTTATTTAATATGGTTACTACGACAAATCCAATAGCTGAAACTGCTAATGGAGCTAATAATTTTGCAGCGAAAGGTTCTAATGAACCTAGTAATCCAAGAAGTGGAAAAAATTCTCCAGTTTGAGAAATTAAACCCAATCTTGCTTTTTGCAATCCACCTTTCTTATTGATACAACATGTTAATTCTCGTAATATTGACTTCTGTTAATATTTAATTGCTTATAAAGTGGACGAAAAATATTACTTATATTTCTATTTAATAAATTATTAACAATATCTAGAATAGCTTGAACAAAATCAGGGTTAGCATTTTTAATTATTGCACGTCTTAATTGTGGATATTAGCCTTTGAAAAGGCGTTTAAAAGTGCAAATTGACGGGTAAATCGGTTCACTCCCATTATGAGAAGCTGAATTGTTTACTGTATTACGAAAATATATTATATTTTGTCTATAATCTTCAGTCCAACTGCGTGAAGATGTTGAATTCATACTATGTGCGACCATATAGTATGAGTAAGAAAAAGCATTTTTGATATTAAAACTGGCAAACATGTTAAAATTGATGTTATGAACAATTTTTTGTAAATTTTTTTTTATAATATTATATTGATATGAATCTATTCATCTAGGTTTCAATTTAAAGTACTAGTACATTCATTTTCTAAATCGATTATTTTGTTTATAACATTATGAGCTTGATCTGAAGTCATATATGTATATTTCGGTGTTTCATGAGGTAATATTCTTGATACCCCCTCCTAGATACTAGAATTCTTTCTGCAGAAACAACTTTAACCTTACTACTGTTATGTCACAGTTTTCCGTGGTATAAGCACTGACATTTTTTGTCACGAATGTCCAACGTTTCGATGCACTAAACTCACATGTTGAAATGACCGATTAGAAAAACAGAAATAATGAAGCTATGAAATCTATCAACACATATGATCTACACCGTGACTCTCAATCTGTGTCTTTGGGAGAATTGCCTTGTGATGACACGATAATGCAAGACCCATTTGCCAAATCAAAATGAAAACACTATCTTATAAACGAAAACAAAATCGTGTAAAACAATCCCCATATTCTTTTGATACAAATATTGTCCCAAAGCTATAAAAATGAAGCGCAGCAAGAGAAAATTGTCACAAAGAAGTAGTCGGAGATCACCTGGCAAAAATTACCGTCTTTGACAGATGTCATGAAATGGAAATTCTGATTGGCAATGTATAAAGGAGATTGAATGGTGAGAAGAATGGCAAGTGAAATAATGTTTTTGTATATCTGGAAATAAACTACAATGTATTGATAAATATTTGAATAAATACAAATACATAAGTTTAGTTTAATGTCTATGATACAGCCACGTTTTCGAGATAACATTATTTTATAATCTTTATAAAACGAATTTGAAACAATTATTATTAGTTTCAGCGTTTTTTTAAATAAATTTATTTTAAATTCAACATTTTTGAAGTATACAATTATTTTTAAAATATGTTTTTAATTATCCCTTTATTTTTAACTACATAAATTCATTATAATTGTATATTTACAAAATAATTTATTTAAATAAAGTATATTGTATTTCCAATAAACACGGCACCTTGATTGATTTTATCTCTTTAATATTTTTTACGATAAAATCTAATTCTTAAAAAATAAAAAAGAATCAAATTTAAATAGATTTTTATTGAATGTAAGTGCAAGTTTCATCATTAAACATTAATTAGTTAAGTTCGTCTCTTGTAAAGAGAGACATGGGTTGACGAAGTTGAGTACATTTTATGATAAACATTTGAAATTGTGAAAAATGAAGAAGGTAAAGAGAATTAGAGTGAATGATTAATAAATAAATAAATATGGGACAAAAAATTGATGCAATTTAATATGAGACCAATGCATTTGTTAGCAAATTCTCATTGGATATCTATCAAAGGTAGCCTATATAAGAAATAAATGAAAATCAAACATGAGGCGGCGTGGGGGGCTGGGGCAGGTCTGAGCTGTGGCAGAAGCTACTTACTTCTACAATAAGTCTATTCTTTGATTGAAAACTATAACTACAAATTGATAAATAAAAGAATAAAATATATTTGAATTGTTTTTCATGTCTGTCAAATAAAAATATGTGGCAGGGCTGCCAGGGTCTTTGTATGTTATTTTTATAAAAAGTATTTTCATCAATTGCACAGACAGGCATTGACATAGTCCAAATATTCTGCTTCACATTTTCGAAATTCATATTAAACTCAAATTTCAATTCATATTATTTCAATATGATGAGATGTATTGTATACATGCAATTAGAAAAGGCTTACAGATATCTATATTATTATTAATATTATTTACTTGATTTTTGATATATGTTTAATATCATTTATTTTTTCAAGTTAATTTTTAATTTGAATTTTATTTGAAAAATTCCTAATAAAAATGGTTACTCTCTTAATTTTATAGATATATCATGTGGTGATATTTGATTTAGAACAAATATTTGCAAACCTGATTGCTTTAAAACATAATGATTTGTTTTAGATTAAATGAAGAATACAGGAACAGCAGTTGTAATACAAATTGGAAATAAAATGAGCAAGTCTATAAATGCCACAAAAATATACACATATTAAGAATCTATTGGGAGTTACGTTCATTATCGTATAATCTAATTAGTAAATAATTGAAAATTGAACATTTTGAAACAAGTTGCTTCTTTGAATAGGTATAATGAATTTAAATGAATTCTTTGTATATCAATGTCGATATTTAGAAATTTATGTACATAAATATGTTAAATTATCTATATGGAATTACAATGAACAATCTATTTAGATTATTGATTGTTATGCTGGTGTTACAGCATATTTAAAACACCAATAATCTGAAATTTTTTACCACATGTCTCATCCATCTAGTATTGATGCTCAATTTTTCTAGAAAGGCTTGTCCAATGCATCTAGGTATTTTTCATCAATCATTTTTGGTATAAGTTTGTTTCTGAAAAAATGTAAGGTACAAAATTTAATTTTGAAAATTCGCTAATGAAATTATACGTGTTGTAGGTATATAATATGTATAATATATCAAAGAGGGTCTGAGAAACACATATTAAAAGGATACAAAATTAATCAAAATATAAAAAAATTCATTTGAAAAACTACATCTATACATACAATCTATTAAACTAAATTTAATAAATTAATTTAGTAACACAGATTTTATTTATTATATTTTTAACATGTTTTTTATGATGTTCGAGTCAGATACTACTAATATAGTGAAAGTAATATAATGTTTAAATACCTTATATTATTGTAAAATATAGGAATACCTTTTAATTTGTATATTTAATTGCTTTATGGCAGACTGAAATATCTCATTAATAACAAAGATTTCTATATTATCTTATATCATTAGAAGATATTGCATTCCAGTTGTTCGAAACAAAAAATACTAATCATCTCTCTTTGAAATATACGTAAGAATAAATCTCTAATATAGTATAGCTTTTAGTATCTTTGTTCAGTCATGAACGAATATTTAATTAGAAAACTAATGCACATACAGACAAAATCAAAAAAGTTAAAATCTCAAATATATATTTATTAAACTTTTTAATGAACAAATGGACTCTCTTCTAAACATACCTAATGAGAAGTTGAAGCAGAAGTAGCAGAGGAAACCCCATTTTCATGTAGGGACTTGTTGAAAATCCTAGAAGGCAAAGAACTGCTAACTGGATCAATTGAAGCATCGTGAAGATATGTAGTTTTCTTTGTGGTACACGTCGCAAGTAATGGGAAGGTGGGTAAGCCGCCTGTCGAAAATTGAGAGAAGTTGCTATATGTTAACGATTTTTACAAAAACAAATGAAGAAACAGATAAAGAAACGCATGAAGCTTTCATGTTTTCAAAATTCCACTTTATTTATTTGATGGTAACTCCTATTGAATAGACTTATATATACTATAAATGGCAAGACATTTTGGAAACACTATTCTTTATATAGCATTTCTCTTTATTATTATGTAAAAAATGATATATGTTATATTTCAAATTTGTCAAAGTTTTTGGAAAATGTTACAATATTTCCTAATAGATAGTTTTGTAATTACAAAACTAAATTTTAGTTTTGATAAAAGATTTAGAAACAAATATTTCTTTCATTTAAATAATTTTCATGCCTGTTCTGTGAAAAGTAAAAGAATCCGTTCAAAAAGTTGGTTGTCATAAAGTGAGGTGATAGCCATGTAGATGAACATTCCATTGAGCACAGGTACTGGTATGAATACAAGGGGTTCCGGCAACATAAAAAGGGACAGTGCTATTAAGATGTGAGACATTATGCCGGTCAATCGCGTCTCACGCACTCGAACAATTCTGGAGAATGTGTAAAATAAAAACAAATAGTAAATAAAAGGAAATACTTAAATATGTAGGATGCATAAGAAATATTAATTAAAGAATAGTATATATATACAGTTTTTATGCTTTTTAAGTCAGATTACAAAAATATCAATAATTTGGATTTTAAATTATCTATTAATGTTAGTATTTGCATTTCTTCTCAAAATATAAAGGGTATAAAGACATCCTTATGAGTTCTTTTAATTAAGAGTTATACATTAAGATGAGTAAATCATTCTATACAAATAAATCTAATTTTTAGACATGTTTTAGATTAGTCTTACGTCTGATGAACAGTGTGCCCTTGATCAATTCGTTCTTCTAGATCAGCCAGCGCCTTCACATGTAGAGGGGAGTGTGGCAAAGCTCCGTGAACCCAGGGCAGACCGAAGATAGATAGTCCGCCATTTATCATGCCCACTACTAGAAGATCCCAATGATAGGAAGATCCTTTCTTCAATCTAAATTTGTGAAATAACATAATACAGCGATATCTATATATATTAATTATATATGGGTAAAAAACAAGGTGAAAGAGGCCCTATAGTGAGATAAGGCACAGGGACCCAAAATCCGTAATGAATATATTTAATTTAGTTATCCATTATCCATTTCCAAGAGGCTAAATATTAATGCTTACTATTTATTTAAAATTATTTTAAAACAAATATATGTATATATAAATCGATTATATATTGATTATTAAAAAAATCCATCGTATCATAAAATTTCTAAATTTTAGAAGTGAAGCGAAATGGAATATATTGATGCAGATATTATTTTAATTAAAAATAGTCAATATCCTCATGACATAAAAGTCAATTTCTGAAATATAGAAATCTTCTCAGCTAAGAACGATAGTTAAACCATTGAATCTTTTTGATCCATTGTTCATTTTCAGAAATGATTAAATAATGAATTACGCCTGAAAAATTAACTAAAAAGTTATTTTAGTTTATATTGAAAAATGATAAAATATTTTAGATTCAAAAATTCAAACGAAATTACTTCAATCTTTATATATTTAAAAACTGACTTGTTTGAGGGACAATTAACCATTGAACTTGAAATGTTTTGATCCATGAAGAAGAGCAGAGATAGTGGAAAGGCCAACCCTACGGCCCCCAAGACATGCTTCCAACTGAGAAGTTCAAACCGGCTCACCTCGAATCTCAAGGCTCCCTTCTCGTAATGAAACCTAGTTACTAAAAATCATTCAAAGAACACAACCATATCCATCTGCAAGGTACTTTGCTACACATCAAAAAATGCAATTATATTCCATAAATAGCCTCCCACAAAAGTAGGATTGCCTCATTTCTTAATTAAGTTCTACGAAGCATAAAGACATTCATCGAACAAGAATGATTACTAAAAACTGCACATGTATATTTATAAATGTATAATAGAAGTTATAGAATTATATTATTTTAGTAGCTTATTTCCAAAAAATTCCGATGTGCAACTAACATATTTATTTGAAAATATATTATAGAATTTAATTACAAAAATTATATAAACTTGTGGTTTTTGCAATTTTTTAAGTATTGTTAGACTTAAATATTTTAAAACGACGTGTAAAACGCATTCAATTAAATGTATGTAGGTAGTTGAAATTTTAAAATTAAGTCAAATTGCCATTACTCATTTAATAAAAATGAAAGTGGAATTCTTTAACCGTTTGTGTCACTTTTGATAACACAATAATATTGTAGTCATCATCAACCAATCAAATATCGCCTACCGTTTTATCAAATTCATGTGATTTGTATTTGTTACATTTAGGTAATTTGGTAATAATTTATACAAAACTTATTATTAGACAACATTAAAAGTAATTAATATCAACAAATTTATTTTTTCTGAGATTATTTTGTATTGAGAGTATAACAGAAATCGATTTGAAATCCAATTTGCTAGATCTGTTAATATTTTATATTCTGAAGAGATTCTACTTGAATTGTAACACGACAGGAAGTAAAGTGTTACAGCTATATGTATTAAATCATTCGTTAAGCAATTAATCAGTCAGTAGTTCATTTTGAAAATTAGTCCGTGTGGTTCCGGAGGCCAATGTTTTCTTTCAGAATAACGGTTATTGCCTCTTCAGGACAGATAATGCTCGTGCTCCCACCGAAAAAGGAGGAACTGCGGAGTTTTTTTACAAAATATGATGGCTTGCAAATTGTCAAAGAAAGCTAAATGTATGTTACTAAAATACAACAATGACGAGAAATGGAAGCAATGTCCTTGACTTCCTGTGGTTATTTGTTCCACTTATAGTCGAATTCGATCCTCCACACGGGCCCTTGCCTCCTATTAGCAAACATAACATCCTCCCCTGCCTCCACATTGATTCTTCCTAATTTTGGGTTGTGCTCGACAAACAACTGTCCCCTCCTCCTTGTTTAACTACATGAAGAAATTAATCTATAGATTCATTATTATAATGAAGCTCTGTTGAGCGAGAGCTATGGGGACGTCCAGGATATCTATAAGAATTGATTATCCTTCTTACAGCAATTTTTATGTCTCATGACAGTTCTTACGAGAATTTTAGTAAAATCTTTGGTGTTCTCGAACAAATTATTGACTTAAAAAGTAAAAACAGCTTATCTCGAACAGATATATTATTTTTAATGAGTCTAGTATTGTATAACATTAATACCTATAATGTACTCGTTTGAATAAACTTTTGGATTATACATTGTACATACTATATATAGTAACATGTCTCCGTTTGCTAAGAAGGATTAAATATTTCGCTTCTGTTATTAACTATTAATATTTTACAAACCAGTTTATAGTTATAGATATTTATTTCATTAATTAATGATCAAATTAAGATTTCAAATAAAGAAATACTCCCCGATCCGCTACGAAAATGTGATATGATATTAATAATAATATAATAAACTCACAAATATTCAAATGATAAGCAATAATACCTCAAAAAATCTGTCTTTATCACTGAATAAGAACATAACATATTTATCATATCTTAAAATACAATAAATTGAATTAATGTCCAATGTTATATTTTAATATTTATAGTTGCTTTTCGAACAAACGCAAATACATTATACTGATTGTTTTTAGGATTATATTAAATTTATCTTTTTAAATCTCATTTAAATAGTTTTATTTAAATGGATACCTTAATTATAATAATAAATAATTTAATATACGTTATTTTCAGTATATTTTCAAATGTCAAAGATTAAAATAAGTAAATGAGGTAATAATTAAATTTACATTTTAAAAAGAATAAATTACGATTCTAAAACCAATTTTGTTACAAAATAGAAATAAAAATTTTAAAATATTTATTTATATATTTTCAACAGTTTCAAATTAAAAAAGTTTTACTATTTACTTCGCACCTATAATAAAATAAATATGTACAAAAAAATATTCTGAATTCATCTGATACTGGGTATATATATATATAGAGAGAGAGAGACTTACATTTGATATCACGAAAGAGATATGATCCTATAAAGGACATTACAATTACCACTAAGGGCAGTGCAAAATCGGCCATCATTTCACGCTTTGCACTGTTGAGATATGGACTGTAAATAAATCAAAAACAATCGATAATCTACAATTATTGATTACTTATTTCAAAAATTGAAATGAGCTGATTGTTATTAGAAGATAATAATCAATAAATAGTTAATATCAATAGAGAAGCTATTTAAACTATAGAGAAGTCTTTTGCGTTAACACTTTAATTTAATACATTAAAATATATGTTAGTTTGATTAAAATTTATTTGTATTAAGAATGTACTTCGCTAGACTTGATTATTTACTGTAAATTATTTATATATTTAAAATTTAAAGAATATTTCCTTTCCAAATCTATTTCTATTCGTATTGTGTAGGGGAGATTGTTCAGTACACTCTTTAATTTCTCCAGATTATGCATGTCTGGAAACTTACGAACAATATCTACACGGTTTACTGTCTGATTGGGGGGCCACTGTTCCTCGCTCAGATATATGAATAGTTGCTATGAAAGGTCTTCAGAGATTTCTGAGTAAAAATTGTGGTTGCTGCCAGTTGACTTCCTGTTATCCACCCGTAGCTGGCTCGTCCACTCCTCCCCATAATCGAGGCTGATATTTCAACTCAATTCTCACTTGATAGAAAGATTCGGACGACTGCTTAATATGTAATACGTACAGAAGATGTATTCTTAGGGACAGACTTGTCTACTTAATATGATAAGTAGTAGAACGGCTGAATATGAAGAAAAGGGGCTGAATAGAATTAAATATGACAGGATTCCTACTCTTTGTCATCTCTGATATCCGCTAAATCAGCTTTTAGGATGGAAAAGAGCACTGACAACACAGAGAGATGGAGAACGAGAAATATAGATTATCAGAAATCTTTTTCAATTTTATCAGGCTTCTAGTGTCACTACCTGTATCCGCAAAATCGTCAACTGTAACGCGTGTGTATTTGTCCGTGTCAAGTTTTTGTCCTTTAATAACATTACAGCATTTTGATGAAGTTTTACACATCGGCACAGTTTTAAACTAAATTCTTTGTACGTCATAAAAGTTTTTTTAGGTTACCTGTGGTCTAATTTTATAGTATTTACTTGGATCAAAATTTTTTACGAATGCAAATTTAGCATGTTTGGAGAGAATATTGTGAATTTAAAATTTATTTTCTGGAAATGATATTTTTTTAAATTCACTCTAAATCTTCGATTCTATTAGAAATACGGAAAATGAAACTAGAAATTCAAATAAAGTAACTTACATTATGGTCGCTAAGTGTTGATGCTTAAATCTAAAATGTCTTTTAAAATGTAATTAATATTGAGGTAAAAACTTTCTTAAACGGTCAATCTTGGTTTGAATAAAATTAATTAAGGTTAATTAAACCTTATATTTAAAAAAACCATTTTTCCTTATTTTTGTGGAATTTGATAATTAAAAAGAAGACTAATATGGAATTGTCTGAAGTTTTCAATTGTGTGTAAAATCATTTAATTTTATTTTTAAATAAAAATATTTCAAACTTTATTTTACCTTTTTTAACTTTATAAATTGAGAAAATTATTCAATAACTGTTTTAATTGAGTTTGAAGGATTCATAATAAATAATTATTAGACAATGACATGAAACGATATTTTTGAAAATCGATATGAAGTTTGAAGATGAAAGACTATTGTTGTTTGACTTCATATGCGGAATAAATTATTTGCTAGGAAAAAGCTTAAAGTATGTATCACATTTAAAATAGGAAATATATTGTGATATAAAAGTTATCATTCTAAAATGTATTTCAATAATTAAAGTGCAATACTATTGTGTTTAATACAATTAATAGGAAAGATATTACAACAATCACCACGGTAAATGTGAGAACATCATTAATAATTTCTAAAAATTGGTATGGAATTAAATCAATTCTCATTTCATTTAACGCAGTTAAATTGCATAGAATTTTTAAATAAAATTATATACTAATTGTTATCAATTCGTTCCATATCGTTCAGAAAAATTGAAAACATGGTTTTGATATAAAGTATTATATTCAGTATATACCTACGTTTTAGTGAAATTTAGTAGATGAATTGCCATCCAGACCGTTCCAATCATTAAAAGCAGATAGAGAACGGATATTTCTCGACCACAGGATTTTGTTGACGTGGCTACATAACTGGTGTCGTTGTCAAGAACTGTTTGCAGAGTTGTTTGGACGCTGAAGACAGCGCTGTTGCTAATGTTACTAGATCCATTGAGCAAGGTTTCCATCGCCAAGTTGAGAGTGTTATTTGGGCAGAGATAATGATTCTGAAATTCTGTATAAAATGATCTTTATTAAAAGTTAATTATATACAAAAACAGCATTTAAAAATATAACACACACTTTGAAAAAATTCAATTTTGACACAAATATTTCGTTTTAAATTTTTTTGAATTGATAATTTTGATTTAAAATTAACATTAATCGAAATTAAAGAAACTATCAAAATAGTTTAACACATTAACAATATTTAAAAATTAAGTTTCATTATTCAATAATTTAATGTAATGTAATGTAATGTAATGTAATGTAATGTAATGTAATGTAATGTAATGTAATGTAATGTAATGTAATGTAAAGTAATATAATATATTTTTGTTTTGATTTTAAATAATATATTAACATTTTGTAAAATATTATGTAATTCTGTTTCTTGAAAAACATTTATAAAAGCTATAATTGTATATTCTAGTCAATAAATATTTCTAAATTGCAGAATTAAATATTTAATTTATATCTTTCAATTTTTATTATAAACTAACATTAAGGTAATTTTGTTTGCACATCGGTACCAATATAAAATGTAGCTAATTAATTATAAAATGTCGGATGTATAAATTAACCTCATTCTTATTCATTTACTAGAACGAAAATTTAGTTAATATAATAATAAAAAACGAAATCTATGAACCATATTTATTGAATACAACCCATTAACAAACAAACCATTATATGAGAATACTGCACTGAAATAATACACACACTATTATTTACACGGCTAGACTCAATCTTAAATTTGCATAAACATTATAGTGTTTGAAAATGAGGCGAACATCCGTTAAATAAAAAAAAATGAAATACGTCTCTTTTGTTATACTTCCGTAATGTAAATAATTCCCAATTATTTTTGTTAAAAATCGCATTAATCATTACGTGAACGCAATATCCGTGATGGCAGCAAAAAAAGGTTTACTTACTGGTTTTCGGAATTACAGTTGGTAAAACTTGAAATCAATTAACTTGAAATATTGTACATTTAAAAAACTTTTGTGATTGATTGTTAGATAGAAAATATTCTTGTCATAATTTATATGAATATTATATATGAAAGATATCATTGATTCTCCGCTATAAATGTCAATAAGCATATGTCTAATTGGCATATTTATAAAGATACATCCATATCGTGAATTCATCTAAAGATTAAACTTAAATTAATTAACTATTATAATATCGATTTCATGAAAATTAAAATAAGTTGCGATAAAAAGCGGATTTAACCAATAGAAATAATATCTTAAGTCAATATTAAAAACAAAAACAAATTGACAAATAAATATATCTATTTTGCGGACAAAGGTAATAAACAAACGAAATTATCATTTTGTCTCCATTACCAGGACAGGAATTGGTCCGAAAGTCACAAAATGTTCCAAATTAAAAAGGCGGCTACGCAAAATCACAGTGATCATCGGCCCTCCTCCCCTCACCCATGTACATGTATAGTGATCGATTAAAGGCTGTTTACAACATTTAGGTTTGTCTATCTGGATTTGGTAATTTTGGGGCGGAGTTTGAGACAAATTTCAAAAGCAAATTTTTTTTAAAGATTTTTGCAATGATAAAACTGCACTCCAGCTGTCCATTTTATAGAAACGATGCTATCCTCCTTAAGATCTTTAAAAGTTGAGTAACCTTTAAATACATATTTAAAAAATTATTATATACAAATTATTAATAAAATTTTAACAATTGATCGGTTCGATCACGTTGCTGGTTATTAACCTCCCATTGAATATTTATATGATTCGAATTATATTTTTTCACGACTTTGTTTTGTAACTTTTACATTTTTTTCAATCCAAAAAATAAAAAATATATATCTCGCAGCTTTTAAAAATCCTGCTTGAGTCTAATTTAGAAGTATAAGAATTTAAGATATTAAATAATGTTTAATTATACTCGTTATTGTCGAAGAATTGTATCTATAAGTGTATCAATATTTAATTGTCAACATATTTTTCTTATAAATAAGACATATTTGAGAAATCGTATTAGGCTTTCGCTAATTTACATTATAAAAATTACCAAGATAAATATAAATATATTAATTCGTAAAATTATAATGTACAATTTAGTAATTATTTAAAGAAAAAGTTTCAACAAATTTATTTTAGATGAAGAATCATTTTAAAATTATATTATACATGGAATATTCCAGGGTTTTGAAGAAATGAAGGCATCGTGCTTTGTAAACGTTTAACTTATATAAATTCATCTTCCTGTTTAATTAACGGACGTAGATTAATTTCACTTCGAAAAAACGAACAATTATTTTCTGTATTTAGTCTAAATATATTATACAATTACTTTTTTCGTAATATAAGTAAAGACATTTAGAATAATAGAATAAATAGAAATATGAGTAGTAATCTACAGTTTCAATTTTATAAGCAGAGTGTTTATTTAACCAGTTAACTGTTTGATATGTCATTTTAATACACCAAGACTCTATATGGTAGATTGTACCATACACTTTCTACCAGGGGGTTTATTTTAAGTGGATGCATTTCATTAGAATAATTAGCTTGAAATTCATTATTTCAATAAGTCCTCATTTTACTTTACAATTAACAAAATCCATGTCATTTTATTTATCTAATAATTATGACGAAATTTTTATTCAAATTTATTTGCTGTTGGCTTCCCTTCCTAATGAATCCCTTCCTATAATTTTAACTTTATTTGAGAAGTTGAGCTTTAATTTATTAGTGGTGAATATTAATAATATAATTTGTTATCTATTATATATTGTAATTTAAATTTAAATTCTTAAGAAAATTTTATTCACCATGATTTCTGTAATTGCATTTTTATTAATTGTAATACATAATAATTGAATTAGTATCAACCTCCAACAAAGTAATTAACTATACAATATACTGCACACACTTTTATACAATTTCGTAATAATCATTTTGTAAAAAATTGCGTATTTGTTACCTGATTTTTAAAAAATACAACAATACTTTATTTATTTTTCTATTGGTTTAAAATTTCTATCACTGTTCTATTGATTACTGAAATTATTGAAATAATTTTAAAAAATCATTATATTTACATTTTGAAAAACCTACAAATATTTATATCTATGGCTTTATTTAAAATAGTCAATTTTCGTAAAAATTTCTTTTGCAAATATCAGTGAGTAATTAGCAGATATGGAGTTTGATAAATCTAAAATGACTTTTCTTATTGAAACACTTCGAAGAAACGATATGAATGCAACAGCAATACATAATATCCTAATTACTGCATAGCCTGACGATGCTCCTAATCTACGAAGAGTTCAGCAGATTGTCCAAGCAGATGGTTTTCGGCAGTCATTTGAACCAAGAAAGCTGACACAAAAAGATGGCCTACAGACATTACACCCAGGTTCCCTAAAATTCCACCATGGAAGTGGAGAAACACCCACGAATACCACACCAACCTACAAGAGCACTGCAGAAAAGACGAAGATCCCACCATCAAAAGAACCAAGGCTGAGA
>JAUZNC010022878.1:0-23916 GCA_034780395.1 Vannuccia rotundouncinata | reverse complement strand
CAAACACATGTTGTATAGTGATTTATATTTGTTGTTCACTAACTTGTTTATATAGGCATTATTGGTTTGCTAAAATAGGGTTGTTGTCACCTGCGATTAGTTCACAAGATCGTATATATTTCAATATTTTCTCATCAATATTGCTTTGCTCGCAAATAATTTCCGTATTTTTTAAATACCTCCAAAATCATGCCTGATTTGATAAGTATATATACATGGTCTGATTTTTTTCTCTTTTTGTCTATAGTAGTATATCTTTGCATTCTCGTATTGCTGCTTCCAATAAGTAGTAAACAACACTAGTAAGAGTCCCTTTATTTCAATTGAGTCTTGTTAAAAGTTTAATCTTCCACTAACCATCTTTTTTTCCGACTGTTAAAAAATCCTTTTAAAATAATTATTCTAAGACAAGTAGAACTCTAAAGTGGACAATTCAGAGGATGATTCGATTCATAAGTGTTTAATTATAATTTTTTTATTAATATATATTTTCAACCGGCTGTTCCAATTTACTTGTATTTAATAAATAACTGGCATCCAATACATTACCTAATTGTTTTCATACAACCAACCATTGAAAACACTGCCAATTATAACCATGGTCCTGCAATTATATTACAGTTATCCATTAAAATTGGTTTTAAACAATGCAATGTCCATTTCTTTCAAATATATAAATAAAATTGTTTACAAACATTACTTTTATTCATAATATAGCCCAGTGGATGATTCAATTCATAAGGGGACCCTTACCAAATTAAAATTTTTTTTTAATAAATTATTTTAAACTCATACACTCAAAAGCAATATTTAATTACAAAATATTTATTTTAATCAAAAATTTAAAAGACATTTAATAAAATTTTATTATAAAATTATTTTATATAATAAAAAATTTTGGTAAGGGTCCTTATGAATTGAATTGTCCACTGAAACATTTGCTGAATCATCCGCTAGAGTTCTATTTGTTAATTCAAGATGTAATTTAGAATAAATCTGTTATAATCTTCTATTTGTGTCAATTAAATATCTGCAGTACTTTCCAATATCCACTTTGGTTAATTAGTATAGACTTGCCTGCATTCCATAACCTGAATACTGGATATTTTAGATGGTGAAAATTCTTTCATATATAACATACTTATTGTATGCCAGATGACTGCTTCTAAGACTACATGGAATGCAGGCTGGCACACTGCACAGGGATGCAAATAAGCTTTAAGCCAATAGCTTAAGTTGAGCTTTTTAGATGAATAATTTCAAACTACTCACAAATTACTGCCAAAATTGAATTGCTCACCTTTACCCCCAAATATAATCTAAACCCCATTTAAAACAAAAATAAATGAATTGTTTATCATTTGCAGTGTTATATTTTTGTATGTATGTACTGCATTTACATACTTTCATTGGTGATAGGTTAAGTGGATTCATTAAATAGTCACATAAGACTGGTCTGTACCACTTCTGCAGAAAAGAACTGTTGCTGGACCCAGTTCCACATATGATAAGCATGTTGTTGCTCCTGATGCCATTGTGTAGGTGGAGTTGGAGGAAATGGGTTAAGCCAGACCATGCATCTATTTGTTTATTATAACAAACAAATTGAAGAATGGTCTGGCTTATTAACCCATTTCCTATATATTAATAATTGTTTTAAATTATTTTTTTACCTTTATATTTAAAATTAGTTTTGTTAATTTTTTGGGGAACATTTGTTAATAACCACATCCAGTGGATGTTTAATACCTAATTTTAGGACATTTATTACCTATAGCCTATTTTAGGATGTTTAATACCACTCCATCCCATGGACGTTTTTGGGATTGGACAGGATGTGTATTACTTAGCTTTGGCTGCTCTACAAATGCTGTCTTGTTTATATTAGTGTGATGTTTTCTTCTCTTAACAGTCTCTATAATTTTTGGATCAGTGATGCCAAATATTAGTTTATCTGAGTTTTTCTTCAGGAGTAACTGAATCAAAATTGCAATTTTTTAATAGTTTTCTCAGTTTTGTCCAATATTGGTCATATGAATCACTTTGGTCTTGGTTTCTCTTAATATAGAATTTGTAACTTTCAAAAGGATGTTTAATCTGGGTTGGCAGTACTCAGAAAGCTTTAATAACATGTTTTATTTTATCTTTTTCATCTTCTTCCTTCCAATAAAATGTATAAAGCACCTCTCTTGGTTCTTCTTCAATCAAGGTTAAGAAGGTTGACATTTCTATTTCATCTGGCTCTAAATGCACAATTTAATGCCATTATGGACAAATTTATGAGATATGTGTGTAAATATATATTTAAATTGTTTGTTTTGGAATTGTATTACTATGTAAATAATGTTTGTTATATTTTTATAATAAAATATTTTGTAAAAAGCTTTATATAGTCTTCTGATTTATTATATGAGTTAATATGTTCTGGTTTAATTAGTTTTACCCACTACAACCATGTAACAAGTCCAGTTACTATTATATACTATAGTTTATTAGTTATTGCTAATTATTACATTCAAGTTTGTGTTATGTTCATAATCACCTATGTGATCATTTCTAACTAATCATAATAAATAGTAGGTTTATACAAAGAGCAATATTGTTACATATTTCTTCTATATCTATTTTCATTTATTGATACATGATTCCTTGTGCCTGTTCCACTTATACATACACCTGGCTTGAGACCATGTATCTTGACCTGGTAGTTTCATTTGAATATGGTCACCTTGTAATGGAGTGAGAAGTGTTGATTTCTTGTTGTAGTAAAATTCTTGTCAATATTTTGATTTCATATTGCTCTGCTTTCTTGTTCAGTATCATGCCTTGGAAGAAGTACTTTACCACTCATTGGTAATAAAGTTCATCCTCTTTTACAAAAAAGTCTTTCTGAAGTACTTGTGAACAGGTATTGGTCCAATCCAGTAGAGGGATAAATTCTGATTGACCAGACAATTTGCTTTTTGTAAACAACTTCTTGATGGTATTTTCTGCTTTCCCATTTGATTGTGGATAAAAGGAGATGAGGTAATTCAGCAGAAGTAAATTGTGGGCCATTATCAGAGACAATAATTATTTTGACCAACATATATTAACAATTTACTTTGTGTTATTTCAGTTAACTTAATTCTAAATATTGTAAGTATACAAATATATGTATTTCTTATGAGGGGTTCCTCTGAGAGTAACATTACATTTATAATATGAAGAAGTGATCTTCAGATTACTAGTTGAGGGTTGTTCTCTGAAATATATAACTAAAAAAATATTTCTAAAATAACACAATTAATATTTTAATATAATAATTATCTCTTACTGTAGGAACTAATGGTGGCAGGTGGTGAGTTTGAGAGGGGGTGTACATAACATTGGTCTATGATCACTGCAATTGTAAACACATATGTATATATATGAATGAAAAACACAATTATTTATTGAACTATTTAAGAATTTAAAAAATGTGTTTGATGACAATAACTTTAGAAAATATATATATATAAGGGTCGAAATTTACTTGATTTATCCAGGAATCCTTGATTTTTAGGATATTCTGGTTAGGTCTCAAGATAAGTGTAACTATGTAATAAACTGTACCACCCCCTCCCCCAAGGTCTCAGAAGATCACTGAAAATCACCCATAACATGGGAAGTAGTTCTCAAAAATTAATCATATTTGGCATCATTAAACAGGGCCATTGTTAATTGATTTAAAAATAATTAAAAAAAAAACATTTTACTGTACCTAATTACTTTTAGATTTTAGAAAATATAAACTGCAATGTCAATAAAGACCTTTTTTTTAGATATTCAGATAAATAATTGAGAATTCAATGATAGTAAACACTTATGGATTTTTATTTTATGTGGATTTTGAGCTTTGTATATACATATATATCTTCTGATCCATTCTGTAAAGTACAGAATACATAGAATGCATACTTTATACAATATTTATTTGTCCCAATGTATACATGAAAAACAAGAATTTTTATCCAAAAATGCAATTAAATCTCACATTTCCTGTGTAACTGTTCAAAGTTCAAATCAGATGGGTGATAAATAAAAGAGAGAAAAAACATTTACTATAGGCAATAAGTTAAAAAATTAAAAATTGAAGCGACTAATTAAACATAAGCATCAGATGAATAATATTTAACAATGCATTACTGACATAATACAGGTATAAATAACCACTATACTAGTATGTTGCTCTTTTCAAGACATTAAAATGCCATTTTTTGGGGGGTCAGCTAAGACCCCATGGCATAACAATGTTTGTGTTACAGTGCAGAGTGCTAAAATATTATTTTATTGTAAAAGTTAGGTGCTTAATATAAAATTGGAGTTTTTTATGTTTTAGTTTCAAAAAATGTAAAAATACGTTTTTTTAGGCTTTGAGAATTTATATTACCTTCAACTCCATTGACATTAAGTTTTCAACTTCCTTAATTGAATCACATCTTTTTTGACCTCTGTTACAGAAAATTGTAACAAAATAATGTTAGATATTAGTTAAAACTCAAATGCCATCCAATGAATTTATAATTGTATTGTTCAAAATCAATTATATACAAAATTACATACAACATAGTTAAAATAGTCATTAGCTAAGACTGGCCTCCCACTCAACCTAAAAAAACCTTAAAAATAAATTTACACATTTGGCAAAAAACTAACTTTACTTAACAAAACCTAAAAAGTGTTTTAATGCAAGCAATATTTTAATGTATAAATGTATTTTTTTCATTTATGTACACAAAATAAAATGTACAGACCTTTGTTTTTATATTAATTTTGTTGCTGACAAGTAAAAATGCCTTGTATTGAAACATGTAGTATAAGTATTTGTATTACTTTACAATGGTTTTTGACATCCTGGGTATGACATTAAACTACTACCGCAACTATAAAGAGAGATAGAACCTTACCTCAGCAAGAGTCCTTTGGCTAAGGATATGTCCCTACTGATAGATCTGATCCTCCTTTTTTAGTTATATGGCCCTGGTAGAGTATGCCTTTTCAGACAGGCTAAATTATGGCTTTTTAGTTTGGTTGCTGACTTTTTTAAAAATGGAAACTTGTGTTAT
This sequence comes from Vannuccia rotundouncinata, assembly GCA_034780395.1. Taxonomy (NCBI): domain Eukaryota; kingdom Metazoa; phylum Platyhelminthes; order Proseriata; family Coelogynoporidae; genus Vannuccia; species Vannuccia rotundouncinata. The sequence continues at coordinate 18,829 of JAUZNC010022878.1, read as the reverse complement.
CAGAACTCTTCATTTATGATTTGAAATGTAACATTTAATAGTCAGGATCCCTTTTATAAAAATCAATGGACCTTTTTCTATGTAATGTATTATTGTATTCTCATTCATTATGCATATTTTTGTGAATATAAATACGGTTTTTATTTGTTATACTAGACTTCACATAAACATTGCCAATTCTATACTGGTATGTGAATCATTGAACAACATTAAAGGTTATATTGTATTAGGCACTGTTTTCGATCTTCTTTAATAAACATGTCTTATAATTACACAAGTTATAACAAGTTATGCAATAAAAACTGATTTTTACCTTAAAATTTGGATATTTTTTTAGATATTTAAAAAAATTGAAGCGTGGGAGGCCTGCTAGCATCAGTTAATAGTTAGCAAGCATCATAAATAGTTAATAATAATAGCATCACATTTGAGATTTGGAAACATTAAAAAATCTGAAAATATGTAAGTATGGTATGGAACAAAATCAAATTTTCTGAAAATAACAATCTGGTATACACTATGACTTTGCTCCCACATAGCCTATAATATGATGCTCCCAACATCGATTTAAAGGTTTCATTACATAAATAATTAATTTTCTAAGATTATATAATATACAGGGTTCTCACATGGCTTAAAAAGTCTTGATTTTCAGGCTGACAATGAGTGCAGAATTTTTATGTTATGTAATTTGCTTGTTTGCATTGTCAAGGGAAGATGTTTGAAGGATGCAGCCACTACAAATCGTTTATTAAATATTGATCTGGATGACAATGACAACCTCCTTCCAAGTTTGAAGATTGATGTTGGTTTTTCAGGATAGAAGATGGTGTCACATCTACTGTCAGACCAACAAATCACGCAAATTCGAATGGATAGTAGATCATCTTGGCTGTAGTAAAGCAAATCAAGGACAAATCACCAATTTCTTACAGTTTCTGTTTAAAAATTGCATGTTTCACTCCAAAGGCAATTCGAAATGATTCAGAGATGAAATCAGACCAGTTGTTCAGGCAATGGAAGAGGCCAAATGGGTGCAGGAAGGTAAGTGTGACACAATCACCAGAGAAATCATTAAATTTCGTCATGAAGTTAGTTCAGACCCATTAAAACGCCAGGAATTTGACCATTTTATTCCTAGTGAAAACTGCTTGTATGTGTTGCTTCATGAATGCCTTGAAATGGTGAAGGATAAAAAAGAGTTGTGGCAGTTATTACTACACCAAATACTTGTTCTTTCTAATGGGAAAGTTATGGTAGAAAGAGGCTTTTCTGTTATAGCTACTACCAACTTGTCAGAGGAGGTACTTGTTTCAAAACGAGTGATCATCAACCATGTGAAGAAAGTGGGTGAGCTGAAGAATGTAAACATTATGCCTTCACTTCTGGTGTCCGCAGTTTCAGCACGAAATAAGTATGCTTTATATTTGGACGAAATAAGGCAAAAAGAGAAGACAAACAGACAGCTAAAATGCAATGCAGACGCTTTGGAAGAAATCCAGACATTGAAGGTGCATATTGAGTCAGAGCTGTAGTCGTTGGGAAAAGATGCAGAAAAAGCAGAAGACACAGGTCAGGCAAGTTGATTGTCATATCAAATGCACTGAGAAGGGCATCCAAAGAAAAAATGGATACAATTCAGATGATCAGTGAGCACATCGGAAGAAACTTGCTGACCCATCTGACCTCTGAAGACTAAGGCAAAAGGTATATTATTTAATATTTATTGTTATGTAAATGTCTAGCTATACTTCTGCACTCATTGTTGAAAAATACTGTTAGAACTAATCTGAAAAATTGTCTTGAAAAGTCTTGAATTTGTTTTGCATATAAGTGTGAGAACCTTAAATGTAAAATGCAAATTATAGGCTTCAAAAATTATTTATCTAATTAAATTATTAAAAATTATAAACAGCTGTTGACTTGCTTAATATTATATAATAAGCCTACCTAGAAATTGAAGTTAAATAAATTCCTAACAATATCCACCACTCAAACCTATAAATCTTAACCTACAGCACCTAAATTTTTCAGTTTTTAAAGCTTTGATAATATTGCATTTAAACTTTCCCCAATGTTTGTGACAATAAAAAAGTTAATTTACACAGCATGTTCAGATGTGATTCTATTTGTAGAATCATGTAGACTCTGATTTGCTGATATTTTATACACTAAATAGAAGAAATTGTCATATTCAATTCTTGTCATTTTAACCATCATAATATAATCCATACTATACGTTTTTTTCTGCTTGAAGTACATAACTAATAAAGTATAAAATTACATCTGTTAAATAATAATTAAATATTTTCTTTCGTTCAGGATAGTGTAATTCTGACTAATTCATATCACAAACAAGGGAGAAGTTCTATTTATGTATTTTTATTGTAGAAATCTACATGAATATATTGATTTTTGTAAAAGATGAAACAAAATATCTTATGGTGTAGTGTGTCAGTGAGACAAATATAGTACATGTTAAATAAAAAACACTATTGTGAATGCCCACATATTGAATATAATTTTTGAATTAAACTTAAAGAGGTGTTTTCCTTAAACTTGGAATTCCCAAAACTGTCAATGTCACAATTATTTAGAAATTTTCAGCAATTAGAAATAACCATTACATTTAACATAATTTGCAGTTGTCTGTATTTTTTTCAGACTAATGTCACGCAGACGAAATCGACGAACTAGGGGCCACGATGACGATGATGATGATATTTTGAATCCCAATAGCGACAATTTTTGTCGAGCATGTGTAGACATGAATGAGCTTATGGGGGGCACAAAGTCATCGAAAGCGTCATCTGGACCAGGTAAATGAAATCATATTCCAATATTTAAAATCAAATTTGTCTCACAATAATTCGTCTTTTAAAATGTTAATACAAGTTAATTAATCGTAATAATTGATTTGAAAGATTTTATTTTTGTATCATATTTTAAGAATATTTTTGGTAAACTCAAACACAATATTTTAATTTCTAATATAAAATCCATGAAGTGGTGTTTAGTAGTAATAATTGTATATTTACGTCTACGATTTAATTGTTAAACTTATTTTTTGGCGTAATCAATATTCATTTCAACTATTCCAAAATTTATGATCAATTGTAGGTATTTTAACAATATCCTCTGATTTTAATATTTGGTTTTCCTTTGAACTGTGTGTACGATGCTGATTAAACATTATTTGTGATTTTGAAAATTTTGACGTTTCATCTTTAAAAAGATATTGACAATTTTAATGATATGACGAATTCACTTTTTGCTGGCGATATAAAATTGTGTCGTTAAAAGACCTTTATCGAATAAATTTCATATTTAAAGAGTACAACTAATACATTGTGCGAATATTGAATTTTAATTGTAAAAACAACCTCATTTTATTGATCACTGATTGGAAATATTTTGCAACGAATTACTGTAGAATGTTTGTTACAACTTTAATGCATAGTCTTTTTACTTAATACTTTACTAAATACTTTTTACTAAATGCTCCATAAATTAAAAAAAATAGGTTGATTTATTTTTGTCGTATGACCTCTAACTTTATCATTGGTTTATCATCCCTCTTAGACTATATTTATAGTAAATATTGAGTTTAAGGTTCTGAATGTTTTCCGATTAGTTTGGTCATATTCTTTGTGTAAATAATACTTTTACAAATATGTATTTTTTGTTGTTGTAAGAGTGTCCTCTTGATCGATCTGGATTGGGTAGAGCTACCTGGTCTGTCCTTCACACATTTGCTGCATACTTCCCATCCCAACCAACACTAGATGAACAAACTGGAGTGCGTCGAATGATACAAGAAATTGGCAATTTTTATCCGTGTGAACATTGTAAAGACGACTTTAAGAAAGGTATGAATGTGCCCTGAACATTTTCAAGTCAAAGTAAAATATTAGTGTTATAATTATTATTTTGATTTTCACTGACAGTTTCAAACAATTATTATGAATGGGTAATCGTTAATTTTTATGTAAATAGTTCTTCGTCACATAATTTCTAATTATATATAATACCCATCTGTTTAGTTCTGCTACAACATGTTGGCAGTTTCATATTTCAGTATTGCTGTAATTTAATGGTAATCGTTTTTTGTGTATATTATTATTTTCTAATATTTTAAAATACCAGACTTCGATTTCTACGTTATTTTTATAAGAATCTATATTTTTTACAATATGTTTTGATTTTCCATCTAATGTTTTCTGTTCATTATAACTGCTCATTATTCTGTTCATTCAAACTTAATTTTCAGAAATTATCAAATCTCCACCTCGTGTAACCAATGGGGATGCTCTAAGTCAATGGCTGTGTGAGCAACACAATATTGTCAATTTGAAAATCGGTAAATCTTATTTTGATTGCAGTAAAGTAAACGAAAGATGGAAGTTTGGCCCACCCGATGGCTCCTGTGATCCTAAATAGTTGATTGTTTAATATATTACGCATACAGTTTATATAATATATAACAATTACTAACTCATTACAAAACACAAAAAATACTTATTTTATATATTTGCTTTTGATTTTATCTTTTAATATTTGCTTTATGTTTCAAGCTATGTAAAAATGTTCGTACGCTTTGAAGATGATATGATTTGTACTTTTTATATTGATTATTTGTAAATTGTATATAAGTAATATACTAATGTAAACAAAAACATTTTTTGAATAAGAATCCAATCAAATTATAAGCACTATTAAGTTAACCGCTTAAGCTACAATAAATGAAACATTATAAATGTTTTTTGAAGCTTGAATTAGTATTTTGTAGTAATATTGTTAATAATTGTATATTTGCGTCTAGGATTTAATTGTTAAACTTTTTTTACGTGCCAATTACTAATAATAATAATTACTTTTATATCCATTTGTTTGTTTTTTCTGAAGTAATGTCATGTTTAGACTTTAATGATTTAAATTAAAGTTATATGTTAGAACTAATAAGCTGCTTGATTCAATCGTTACACAACATTGGGCATGATACTTTAGGAAATAAATTTCGTTATCTTTGAAACTGATTTATTATAGACGTTGCTGTGGTCATACCACTAATAGTATAGCTAAATCTAATTACGTTCCGTCAACTAAAATTGAAATGTAATTTTCAATGTCAAAAGTATTATATAATAATGTATAATTCAACAAAATAGAACGTCACAATTTTCAGAAATATGTTTTTGTATAAAACCAAAGTAGGTAATTCTTTGAATAGGTGTTTTTTATCCAGTTTTGGGATTTCCCGAAAATCTATGGTATTGCCTGTCACTTAGAATTCCCTTAAACAGCAGAAAAATCCACGCATTTCTATATGCTCTTCTACGCGTTTATTTTATTTATATGGTTGGGAGATATTAGTGCATTTCAATTATATACGGTTTAAAAGAGTGTTTCGATTTATTAGTTTCATTTAAAAGAGGGTGTTCAATCAATATATCATGATCAAAACACTATTAAAATATTGATTAAATACCCTCTTTAAAACGAAATTAATACCATATATAAGTGAATTGCACTGTGGACGGTTTTTTTATCCGTTTGCCGGTCTAGATAAATAAAACTAAGTCAATGGGCGTAGACAATTGTTGCATTATAAATTTTAATTATTTGATATTTTGGATATTGTAGTCTATGGGTATGAGTCATTTTATTAATATATTCATACCACTTAAAAAGTACTTAGAGCTCATAACACGATTATATTTTGACTTTAGTTGTATTATTGAAAATGCTACTAAAATTATAAATTAATTTATTTTTTAAAATGATTGATATTTGTGAAAAATGTATGTCTTCTAATGAGTCAATAATAACTAGGTGGCATACTAGGTGAGAGCGCATTTTTTGGTTCATAAGCTTGTTTTGGGTAACGTTATAACTTTTTAACTTTTCAATTTTCATGAAATTATATCCCAATATTAACGTTTATGTATAATTAGATGACAAGTTTAAAACTCCGTCTAGTTAGAAATTTTTGGAAAAATCTTAACTGGGCAATTAGAAAATGATTTTTTTTAAATTAGCCACGATTTTTAAATTTTTAATTATACTAGGTATTATGTATTTTTTAGTAAATTTAATTTTGATATCCTATTATATAATGTTTTATTTTTAAAACAAATAAAAGGTACCCAAATAAAATCCTATTAAAGCATTTTCCATGGATATATTTAAAATGCAGTTATGTTTCATTTATGGCAGAACCTGCAGACATGGCAGCCATGCAAGCATTGTTATTCATTGGAGAATTCATTTACACAATTCCTTACCTATTCAAATTTAGAGACATGGCCAGATTTTTAAAATATTTATTTCAATCAACATTAACAAAAAAAAATTTTGTATTGACTTTTTTTGATTATATTATAAAATATTACTAAGTTACTGTCTGAAGGTGTGGTAGAACTGGCTCTGCCGGGTCTTGGGCTTACAAGAAGATTGGTTTTAAGCTTTGTATCAACTTTAATTGTTGTTGATTTTATTATAAAATATTACTAAGTTACTGACCGCCATGTCTCCAATGAATAACAATGCTTGCATGGCCACAATGTCTGTCGGTTCTTTGTTTATTTAATACATTTATATTTCATAAATTTTATATTATTCATCTCAGTAAATGTTTTAAATAAGATTTAAAAATAATTTAGTACAATTATGCTAAAAAAAGGATTTTAAATTATAATACATTATTTATATTTTTCTTTAAAAATTAATATATAAGGTGGCCCATAAGTAGTCGGCCCCAAGTTAAATTGATAAACTGAGTAGAATTATTAAGCTGCATTAAGATTTTTGAAGCAGCAGATAAATATTAAATTGTATTCTGATTGGTTCATTAATCATATTCAAAATAAGATTCAGTTACTTAGTCAGTTCTCAATTTCGCAATGGCTACAGGACGTAGATTAGATTTGCAAAAGCAAATTCACTTAACAAAGTGCTATTATGAAACTTCACATGGCTTCAAATGAATTATTGATGATTAGCATACACATTTTCAAACACTGGCACCTACAAAATCATCAATTCAAACATTAGTAACTAAGTTTAAAGCAACTGGCTGTGTAACAGATGGCAGGAAGAGTAGGGCTCCTAAGGACATTTGAACTGTTGAAAATGCTGATTTAATTGCTGCAGCATTTACACAAAGCCCTAAAAAATTGCAATGACAAGCTTCAGCAGAACTCAACATTTCAAGAAGTTCTCAGCAGAGAATAATGACAAAAATTGGTCTAAAACCATACCGCCCTCACCTACTCCATGCCATAAATGAGGACAATACAGATCGCAGATCTCAATTTTATGAAAATTTCATTGCCTTCCACAACCTTGACCCTTTCATCATGGATAAAGTGCTTTGGTTAGATGAAGCAATGTTTAAACTAAATGGCTGCATTAATTGTCACAATTCCCTTTATTGGTCCCATGAAAATCCACACAAAATTCTTACCAAAGAGGTCAACACTCCTGGTGTCACAGTTTGGGGAGGACTAATAAGTAATAGGCTTATTGGGCCATTCTTTTTTGATGAGACAGTAAATTCAACACAGTATGAGGCTATGTTGGAAGACAAATTGTGGCCAATCATTTCCCAATGTCCTGACTTTGATGATTTAATCTTCCAGCAAGACGGGGCTCCACCCCACTATGGTCAGAATGTGAGAGCATTGCTTGATAAACGTTTTCCTGGACACTGGATGGGCAGACGTTGACCCATAGAGTGGCCCATGAGGTCACCAGACCTCACACTGCCAGATTTCTTTCTGTGGGGCATGTTGAAAGAAAAGGTATTCTGTCATGGAAGACCAAGGGACATTGAGCATTTAAAGGAAATTATCTATTTTTATCTAAATTTGCTATTATACATATATTCCATCAGGAATTTTGAACTGTTTTTTTTAATACTTTTAATAATTAAATTTATATCTTGACTATCTCAGGGAATTTTTTGTTGAAAGCTTGGGAACCCTGTATATAATAATTGAGAGAGCAGATTTTTAATATTTTAGACACATTGTTTCTAAAATATGTAAAGTTCTATAATTTATAATATTTCAGAACCATGTTTGAAGATAACTTAAATAGTAAATTGCATCAATAAAGCAAATGCATTATTTTCATTCAATAAATTTCATCAATATAAAATACTTTTGTCCTATGATTTACTGAATTTAGCTGTTAAACTTTGTAATTCCTCTCTCTATGCTTAGCTATACTCCTAGTTGTATTCAATCTCTATGCATTTATTGCAATAGTTAATACTATTGCATATCTATGCATTTATCACATGTATTATCAATACAAAGCATATTAGTTGAATTCAATTGCAATGTCCTGCAGTATTTATTTAATCAATAGTGTGAGATAAAATCTCCAGCTTTCAATCACTAGCTTAAATTTGATAGGTCTTAAATTTAAATATATCTTAAATATGTATTTGTATACAGCAGTTACTAACTTTAATATGGCTCCTACAAAACGAACATGTTCAACTTATGTCTTCTTTAATTAAAATCGTATTGCCTATATATTTAGCCTATATTCTAGTTAAATGTGTTTATTATTAACAAGATTGGCTATAGTGACAATTCGGCAATAGTGACAAATTCGACATGCACCATTGGATGTCACTATTTTTAATTAAAAGTTATGAACTCTTTTTAAATCAATTGTTATGAATTCTCTCCATATTTTGGAATGTTCACCATGTTTCTAATTTTATTTTTGTAAACATTATGTTTAAATCAATTTGGGAAGTGTTCTGAATCTCAAAATATTGGTTAATGCCATTTGATTATATTTCTTTAAACTTTTATCTTGTTTGTATGTATGTTTATCAACTCAAGGATAAATCTAGAATCATTTTTAGAGTAACATTATATTCACAATAATTTTTATTCTATTTAGTAAAACGTATTCTAATATATATATTGGTATTGACACTTATTATATATTCATTACATAACATCTTACATTATTAACTAATTTGTTATTCTATATATTTCAGACGTTTCTTTCTGTGTCACAATATAATAGAGTCAGTCATGATCACAGATATCCAACTATCAATATTCGCAAACATCCTTGGGGTGACGTTATTTCTTATGGTTGTTCTTTATCATTACATCTCGGTAAACAATCCAAAGAAGAGTGAAAAAAAATCTGAATAATTTTTTCTATCAACCCAGCTAATAGTTCTAACACAATTATTTGTCACTTAGGAAAATTTGTACAGATCCTCCGTTGAAACCTTTGTTACTTTTTCATTTCATTTATTTGATTATATATCTGGTATTTTGCATATTGACATTTTATTGTAGGTATTATTATTGTAATGAACATAATGATGTATTTGATTAATTAAAAATTATAAGGATTGTTGTGAAAATAATTTATACATTTGAAACTAACTTATCGTAGATTAGTGTGCGGTTATGGAAATTCCTTTCCTCGTTATGTTGTCTTTCGATTTTGTATTTGAGTAAATACCAATTTTCCTACTAAACAATTTTTTAGAGGTTTACATTAATAAAAAGTCACAATTTTTCAGATATTTAAAAATTATTTGTTAGTTTTTTATGCGATGAAATGTTTAAATAAATCTACAATCATGTCATTCTTAATGTTTTTAAGATTCTATTAACAGCTTCTTCAAACACATTATTTTTATATTGTTTTTTTAATCTTTAGCACTGATAAATAAATAATGTTAGTTATTGAAAGATTTATCAAGGAAAACATTTTACCTACATTTTACACATTCTTATTTGCTTACCAAACCTTATATATATCCCCTTATATAGGAAATTACATATATGAATGATGCCTATTAAAGCAAATTGTATCGACTAAAGATTAGTTCAGGTGATTACTAATTAATTATTATTATCTATTCATCCTTTTTTGGGAAGATATACACTTAATTATACAATTAATATTAAAAATGAGTCGAATACAAATTTATATAATAACTAAAATTTATATTAAAATATTTTTTTACAATTCAAACCACAAAATATAACATTTTAGTACAAGCCAATTATAAATAAATCTTGTAGAAAGTGTTATTATCGCATAGAGAAGAATATGTTTCAGACATGTTAAATTTTTATACAGGAAGTTAATTGCTAACACAGTTAACTGATTCTAATTTAGAAATGTATAAGATCCTCTCTATGAAATTCTATTTAATAAATCTCTTTGATACAAAATATGTACACTGAACGAAGTAAAAAGAGAGTCAATAATAAAATTCAAACAACAAAATAAAAAAAAGAATAACTAAATATTATAAATGTATAGAATAAAGTAAATTTGACAATGTACTAGCCTATTATTAAATTATACGTAGTAAAATATTTGAGGGACACATGAAAGAGCGATACTTGAATGATAATTACTTCTCTCCAGACTGGGCAAAATCAAGTCTTAACCGACTGGCGATTGCATCAGAAACAACTTGCAAACTTTCCTTGTCAAGAACCTTTATAAGGTGCAAACAAGCTGTACAAACTTCAGACTCCTGAAATTCAGAACACGCATCATTTTAACTCTGTTACAGCGATTCTTAATAATAATGGAAACAGTCTTAATTTTGTTCAAAATACGTATTATAGGTATAATAAGTGTTGCTATACTGAATTAACGTAAAGTATTTTAATTATGATCAGGACGAATGAAATTATTATATATATATATATACAATATTTATTATTTATCAAGGAATTTATTTCTCAACCAATAATTTATATTCGAAATAATTAATGTAATTATACTTTTTAATCAACTAATTAATGGATTAAGAATATTTTAATATTAATTAAATATATAGAATTATTAAGTTTCCGAAAAGAGGCAATAAAAGATTAATTTAAAATAATTTTTTCCTCTCTTAACCAACCTGTGTTTTAACCGTTGGCCCAACCTTAGGTGCAGGCACTACTGTCGAAATTGTAGAAGCTTCCATATCCAATGGCTTTAGTCCAAGTTCTTTCCGAAGTTTACTGTAAGATAGATATATTTAAATATGACAATGCCTTTAAAAGTGAAACCTTGCTAACTGACTTGTGATCTTTGAGGCTAAGAACTAATTTCTCCTGATTTGGAGTAGCTAAAGAAGACGCAGTTGGGGCAGGACCCACAGCTAGGGTTGGCTCATAGGAGGTGACGGTAACATCTTTGGTCGCATCTGCCCCAGGTTGGACATCTTTTACAGGTTTAGAGGCGACATCTGCTTGGAAGCGAAGAAAAGACAAGTATTAAGAACGTGGGCCTATAATAACAATTTATTTATAATAATAATATATTAATTTAGATTATTAGACTCTAGAAATATTAAAAAAATTCAAACTCCCATTATAAACACAATATACTACTTTAAAGTAGTGCACTTACGAAAAATGAATTTTTTAACAAAGTGTCTAAAAAGACAAATTAATAAAAGCTAAATTTGATATATTTATATTAGCTCATTTAATATAATCCATTTATATATTTAAAACCACCTACAAACTAGATTGTTGGAACCGTGTGTGCCCCAGGCCTCGGTCACTTTCCTTTCCTCGACCACTTCCGCTTCCCTGATCACTGAACTGACTACACTGGTAGGCTCTTCCTGGTCATCTCCATTGTAAGCTACGTCATCCATCGACTCTGTGACTTTATTACTGGTCTTTGGTTCAGCAGTCTCAATCTTGGTGGCTGGTTGGGCAGTCTCAATTTTGGCGGCTGGTTGGGCAGTCTCAATTTTGGCGGCTGGTTGGGCAGTCTCAATCTTGGCGGCTGGTTGGGCAGTCTCAATCTTGGCGGCTGGTTGGGCAGTCTCAATTTTGGCGGCTGGTTGGGCAGTCTCAATTTTGGCGGCTGGTTGGGCAGTCTCAATTTTGGCGGCTGGTTGGGCAGTCTCAATCTTGGCGGCTGGTTGGGCAGTCTCAATTTTGGTGGCTGGTGCAGGCAGACCGGGTCGGACAATGGGTGTACAGGTAAGTTGTGCTGACTTTCTTTCTTCGTCACTGATCTCTGATTTGGACAAAATGAATATTTATTACTTCCTTATACTACATTAATTTAATTGTTGCACTTTATAGTTTTAAAATTAACTGATGTTTTGTGTTGCAGATTTCAATAGAAAGTATCGTTTGATAACAAAACTTGAATGACGCATATAACCAATAATAACTCACCCAGGTTATCAAGAAATGTGAGCTGTGGTAATGTTACCAGCACAGTACCCCGATAATGTGCTGTCTCTGTGCAGGGGTTGTCCGAAAGCCAAAGTTTCTCGAGTTCTTTGCACTGAGTGAAGCAGGCGACCTGGCTGAGATCGTTTAATTTGTTGTTGCGGAGGTAGAGTTCCCGAATCTTAGGGCAATCTGAGAAGGGTTCCATATTCGTGATGCTGTTACCACTGATCAGGGATATAAAAGTAAGAGTCAAATGTTGAAAGAATAATATAAACCGGGAAACAATTAAGTTATGAGCTAGTGAATTTTAAAATATTGCTTGTACTAAGTTTACAAGTGTTTCAATTGGTAAATAAATGTCATGATTAATATTTATTAAAATCCTTTTATCGATTTTCTTATGATACAAAATTAATCCAAATAGAATTGGGACGACATTTAGTCACTTTTATAGATTTGTTGACAATAATAGACGCTAATTACCTCAGAGAAACAACTTCTAATTGTGGCATTTTTCGCACCAGTTCAACATCAGAGATTCCTTGTCCCCTGAAAAAAAATCAAAACAATTTTATCGGAATTGAATCATAGAATATAGCTCTAACTTTTTATTTATTTCAAAACTGATTAATCAAATAGGATACAGTTTGTTACAATATAACGCACACATTAATTAGAAAAACAATACAATATATGAACACGATAAGGCAAAATCAACTTATATGAACACCAAAGGAGAATCGTCAAGTGACAACAGATCATTTTAAAATTAGATAAATAATCTTAAATACATAATCACTTAATACTATTGATAATGCAGCTAGAAATGTTGCGATTATTATGAAAAAAACTGAATTGAGATTGTTACACTGGTGATTATGCAAATTAAAAACTGCTTAAACCACACGCCAGATTTTAGTGTCACTAGAATAGTAAATAACTGAAGAAGAATCAAAGTTGAAGGAATGGCAGGAGTTCATACAGTGAACAGCTAAGGCATTATTAATATTACATTTTTTAAAAAGCGTACTTGTGTTCTTTGATACAAGTAGATAGTGTCCGACTACTTTCACAATCATAAAATTTGGGGCAATCATTACAAGGAATTTTGTAAACTCCAGTTTTATTTTTGGATTAAAGCGTTAAAAATAATATAAGATTTAATGGATGAAGGAAAAAAAATTATATCTGAATTCAAAGATTTGGAGGCAGAATATAAAACAGGGACGGACATTCGGAATAAAATATTAATAACGGAATAAAAGTAGTTTTTATTAAAAGATAGATTATAAAAAAGTGTTGTTCCTTATGTCGTATTTATCTATCATTTTTTACAGCATCATGATAAATATTTCTTTTTTATAATCATGCCCTGTTATTACTTGACCTTCTGTGTTCATATATATTGACCATCTCTTTCTGAACATTTCTTTCTTCCATGGTTATGTGAATGAGTTGTTCACAAACGCTTGAGCATGTGTCTTACCAATAAATTATTTTAATTAATCAAGTAGTTTCGGTCTCAATAAAATATACAATTGAAAAGAAACATGCCTTGTTATAATTGTTTCAGACATGACAGTAAATAAGTGCTCTGTGATACTTTTAATGTCATCTCACCATAAGTTTAATTTTTTCAGTGTTTCAATATTGTCACATCTGCAGCGGGAAAGCACTAATTTTTCTGATAACTTTTTGGAAACCTTTTCTTTCTTGATTGCCTGCATTTTTCAATCGGATTCTGATATAAATAAGAAAAGTGGTTTACATTAAAACAGTATAGGTTACAATTAAAAAGGAAATAAAAAACATTGTAAGTATTTATCATAATGACCACAAATTCTAAAAAAATGTTGTAATTCTGGTAACAAAACAGTATTATACACAATGAGAGTGTTTTAAATGATGACCAATTTGTTCAGTGAATTTAGAAGCTCTATCAAACACAGAATAACAAATGTAGACATAAGTCCTTGTTGATTCCTGCTTAAGAATGCACTATCCTTGTAATGAGCAGCTAAACAGTCAAAAGTTTCTCAGCAGACTGAATTTTTCCTTACAGAAGTGTAAGGTCCTGTGTTTGAGGTGAACCATTGAGCCAATCATGAGAAATATTGCTGTTATAATAGGATATGATCCATCTTTTTGAAATTACCGTTTGCCACACTTAGAATAATTTATTGGATAAAAATAACATAGAATGAGCATTGTTTTACAGTCCACATAGTTTCTATCGATCACAGTCTATTCATAAAAGAACATGCCTGTCTCACAAACTCTGCCATAAGTAGTGTCCAAATTTTAATCCAAAACAGAAACACAACATTCAATCAAACAAGTCAGTAAAATTAATGATAAACTGACTGGTCACTTCTGACTGCTGTTTGTCTCATTTCAATACTCTGATTTGTGGGTTTAGTTAATATTTATTTTAATTTAAAAAGTAATAGTGTGAGAGGTAACACTATTGAATTAGTACTGCATTAAACATAATGCAGTACTAAACTATTAAGATATTCAGTTTACTTTGGACATATTATTGCCTAGAACCTTTTCACTTATAAAGTTCATATTTTTTATAAATGTAAATAAAACATGAAATTTTGGAAAATGTTTTCTTTAAACAATGAAATATGCATATATATAGTTCAAACCTTGTCTATTCATAGATTTAATTGTAATGGCTTATTACATAATTTTAAAGTTGCCTATACACAAATTTTTGTGCAATATATTTAATATAAATAATAATACATATATAACATTTAGGCAGACAAAATTGTTATATATTAACATTTTGACATTGAAATAAGATTTAAAAAGCAAACATAGATCTCCAAATAATCCTCAACAAAATTAAGTTGAAGGTTTATTATTATGTTGTTATAATAATAAATTATGAATTCAAACAAATAAAAATTAGATACCTATATAATTAGTATATTTTGAAAGATTGGATAACATTATTTAAATTATTACTAGTTCATTATTAATTGTTTATAAAAATTTCTGAATGTGTATTTATATAAAATTTTAATTGTTATAAATAATTAATGAATGTATATTTTATATTTCTACATCAGATATAAATCTCAATTAATTTCATATATCTGATATTCTTTTTTATAAATGAACTAATGGTGTCAGGTACTTTAATGGCTTGAAATAAAGTCTGTGTCTATCTCAACTACTAAACGGTATCTTTCTTTGAAACTTGATGCCAGAATAGATGTAGTTAATTGGAAAATGCTGTCTATACATTTGTAAATACAAATTCTATACAAGCATGTCTGAGAACAAGGGGAAGGGGGCTGGAGCCCACCATTTCCTTTTGCAGTGGGCAGGGGAAGGAGGTGGGGGCTGGGATATGTTTTAGCCCCTCCACCTATAAAAATACACATATAGTTCTGCCCTTTTATACTATATCTGCAGGTATTTGTTTCAACATTATAGACAGCCTTTTGGAAATCGTCAAAGTGCACTTTGCATATTGAGCCCCTTCACAAAACTCAAACATTCTGATGTGCTGCTATATTTATAATTCCATAAAAGATTATGGGCTTTACAGTAAGCAATACGAAACCAATACAGTATATATAATAAGAAAAGAACAAAAATATTTAAATGAAATAAAAAATAATAAATTATATAAATAAACAATATTGTCAATTTTCCCCATTCTTTCATAAATATAAAAGTGATTTTAATTTTTTAATTTAATTATATTTAAAAATTTAATTTAATATTGAACATTATGTTATATAATATATTGAATTATGTTTGCTCTAAAGGAAATTTAAATAATGTTTTAAAAATTTTACCCCTGACTCTAATAATATGAACTAAAAAGCAAATGAATTAATCATAACCTGTATTTAATGTAGATTAAGTAAAATGTTTTATAAACTCAGGCATGTATGCAGGGGTGGTGCGACAGGTGCACCCCCAAATTGTTTAAGAGGTCCATTTAAATATACATATTCTCTAGATAAAAACAATCTTTTATAGAATAGGTATATATTAGTGACATATATGTGATATTAGTCCACATTTAAAATTTTGCACCCTACCATAAAATTTCCTGCATACGGGCCTGAAACTACTCAGCCCAGAATAACTCAACTGTATATAATTTGTAAATAATAAAAGGAAAACAAATAGTATAAAGGTAAAACACTTGAGAATACAACACTTTACATAAAATAATACGAATTAAATTTTAAACATGAAAAAGTTAATAAGAGGATTCTCAAGCACTTTTAATAAATAAATTGGTTTAAAATAAAAATTGTTTAAACTAACCAATTCCTCATCATGTAACTTCAGTGTAATTGTTTAAACATTTTTTAATATGTTTCTATTTTGTATTATTGTCCTACAGTGGCATAACATGGTCTTGAGATGGTGGTTCAATTTGGTCTTAAAAGTGACTTTTTTTTGATATCACTCATTTAGCTATAATTAACACTAATAAAAACAATTTTGTTAATTGGTAGAAGCAATGATTTGTTTGAACCCTTCCTCCAACCTATGCACCTGTCCAATAACATTGTCAAAAATTTTTTCTTCTTTGGCCTAAGGTCATCCTGGACTGGTTTGCCAAGCTGTCCTGTTTTCAGTTGGAATATATTTTAAGGTACTGGGGGTGGTGTCTTGAAGCTCACACAAATCGCAGCATGCAAGTTGCAAACTTACCACTATCATACCAGAATGATGAAAGAGTGTTTCTTGATACTCTGGTAAAGTACTCGTAAACTGTAGCTTTTCCTATTGGTCAACAAATAACTCATTGATTTACTCCAAAATATTTACCTTGTCTACTGTATAGTCTAAATTAAGGAAGCTTCCATGCCCACAAATATTCATATAATATGAGCAACTTTGTTACTTTGGTTGTTTTTATTTTGGCTTATATAAATGTGCTTTAAAATTATTAAAATAGAACATATTATACCTTTTTAGTATATGCTTTGATTGTTTTTAATTAATAAAATGAATTTGTAGCATGTCTATATAGATTGCCTTGATTTTTAAGTTGATCTCAGAGTATTAGGATATTTTAAAATAGATTTAAACAACTTTTAAAAAGTTTATGGATGTATATATATATATTAATATAAATATATTAATTAGAAGGATTCTTAATAAATAAAACTACTTTATTCATTGAGATTATTGATGAAAATGAAAACCTTAATAAATGGAATCACAAAACAACTGAACAAATCTAACAAACAAATCTGATAAAAAAATAAGTTCATCTTGAACTATTTTAGAAATTAAGATATATTTTATAATTAAATTTAACAGCTTTTAAAATTATATTTATTATGTTATAGTTCAAAAGAAAATAAAACATTATAAACCCATTAAGTGTTTCATTTTTTGTTAAATAGACAGGAGGATTAACACAAAAATTAAAATATTAAAAGCACTTATGACTGCTTCAACCCACTCATAAGTAGTTACCAGCTTTATACTATATTTAGGACACCAGATGACGTATCTGCAACCTGCAATAGCAAACTCTTTTGCCTGAAAAGTAGCGATTTATCAGCATGTTGCTATTTTTAGTCCACACATAAGTTACAAGAGTTTTGAGAAACGTGCCCTCTGGAAAGTTTATGACTTATGCCTACATAAGTTTTGAGAAACTACCCCCTGTTATTTAATTATTTATAATTCATATATTTTGGTATCATAGAAGAATTTTATAATATTTAAAAATATAAATGATATAAATGATAATTTTAAAACAAAAAAAATTTTAAAAGCATTTTACATTTATTTATTTTAAATGCTTTATACTTAACCTCATAACTTTGTATACTTATGGTACACCAACAATTTTTTAATCATAATTATTGCTAAGATCTTAGGCCTGCAGAGTCCCATTTTATAAACAGATAGGAAATGGGTAAAAAGATTCTTAGGCATGCAATACCATAAAAAAAATGTGGTGCATTAAGACAATTTCTTTTATTGCACAGATTTGATTTAATAGGTCAGTTCACAATCATGTTTCAGTTGGTTTCAGTTCAGTTAGGTTTCTGTTAGGTTTTAGTTAAGTTGGCTTCATAATTTAGTTGGAAAGTATACTGTGCTTATTTATTTTAAATTGCTCCAATAAAATTGTGGCAGATGACCTACTTTTCTAACTGAACTGAACAAGTGAACTAAATTTTCTAAATGGTTTGGAAGTCAGTGCTGCGCAATAAAATAATGAATCATCAAAGTAACTGAAAGTTGAACCAGTTTGAACGCATTCAAACTAGTTTAACCACACTATTATTTTTATCGCAAAAATATTATTGTATATTTAGATAGGAAAATTCTCTAACAAGCAGGTGGTTCAACTTTCCTAACTGGAAATCAAGTTCACACTTTCAGTTGGTTTAAAGTTGGCAATAGCTGTAAATATTTAGCTTACATGATTTAGTCATTTTTATGTAATTTATGGCAGAATATGTTTATTTTTATATGATATAAATATCTGAACTAATAGCCTTAATGAAGAGGATGTCAATTGCATGTGCTTTATATACCAAGGAAAAGTGAATTGCTATTGGTTGAATTTTCAAATAAAAATATGTTTCCATGCAGAATGGTTAGGCAGGTAGCCAAACTTATAA
>JAUZNC010022867.1:0-23920 GCA_034780395.1 Vannuccia rotundouncinata | reverse complement strand
TTTTACTCACATGACGTATATTTACGTGTCTATTTACATACCAGTTTTATGATTTTAAACATGATTTTAAACTTAATGTAATGCACAAATAGTATCTCGCTTGGTATTATATTTTTATCATCTGAATTTCTTTACTATTTTATCAGATTCGATTTTATATATTTTTTTTACTACTTTTCGAGAAGGTTTTTGTTATACAGTAAAATTCGTCTATATGGAATAAGTCTACATAGATATAGAAAATTCGTTTATAAGACACAAATTTCAATTTCCCTTACAATTTCCATATAGGCGAATTTTACTGTAATATTACATTATAACATTTATTATCCAAGCCACAACAAAATATACGTTTTTATCTATCACATATTCAAGTTAATTGAACATAAACATTATTTAGAAAACATATACATATTACTCTTAAGACGTACTGCCAAACATATTGTATCAAAGCAACCTATATTTTATTATTGTTATTTTTGATAACTACACTCTTATTATATGCCTTCATTAAATAACTTTGAAAGTTAAATATATAATATCAATTTATATAACAAATGCAATTCTTTTAAACATATAAATAACGCCTAAAGTTACAATTTCCAGTTTTGGGTGTCTTATTTGACCCCAGACAGAGATAACACATCTTAGGTTGTAAATTCTTACTCAGGGACCCAGACCACGTATTTATGCAAAGAATTGTCCTGGTACTCCCAAATTATGATTAGAACCATTTTTGGGTACTTTGAGGCCCCACAAATATCGATAGGCAAGCCTGTGCAACTTAAGACGCACCATTCTGAACTCAGCAACCGAAGATCTATTCATTCCACCTATCAAACCTTTGGTACTCAATATTATGATTAGAACCCTCCCGGCTTCCGCACTATTTTACTCTGATTAAAAACGAATGTTTTACTGTTTCGACAAACCGCTATTTTTGTATGTTTGTAGGATTGATAAATTCTTCTAAAAGATCAGAAATGAATTTTTTGTGTCAAAATGTTGTGATGGTTTAGTTGGAATAAAAAACAAAATCATAATAAAACATTACATTTAAAAATATTTTGCGGAATACAAAATATTCGATGGTTTATCCAAATGGTATTCATAGAAATATTTAAAAGCGTCTTTTTTGAATATGAGAATGGGATTTTAATTTATCACTAATTTGTCACAAATTTATCAGTTATTACTTTTTTGAATTTTAGTTTTAAGTACAGAGTAACTTAACAATAACAATCTTTTGACAAACATATCTTAGATATTTGTAAATCGTCGTTTCTGTTCATTAGATCACTTTACAGAATTTGTCGTTACTTAAACGAAAACTCTTGCCTCCTTATTATTAATTCATTTGTGCATTTAAAATTGGATTATTGCAATAAATTTCTTACTTATTTTTCACATTAAAAAAATTAATGACTTCAGTGAATTCAAAACTGTTGTGCCCTTATCGTCAAATATCTTTTGCGCATGACACCGACATCCCTAGTAATCAGGAACTTACACTGGCGCCTTTTTACCTTGACAATTTAATTCAAAAATTTGCAGAAATTTGTTCACAAATTTATTTATTTCGATGATACTCCCTATTATTTAAAACGTATCCTACATATTTCCTCTTCCCATTCCATTGGTATCGATCTACGATCTCAATAATCTGTATCCCTTCATCAACCAATTGCAACATCTTTTAACGCCAGCCGTATTTTCAATGGAATTGTAACATTGTCGAAATGAGAAGAGATATGATATTTTTTTTAAAGTTGCTGAAAACAGTCATTTTTGAGTAGGTATATATATTTAATTTTTATATATTCCACTTTGATTGATTTTACAGAATTGTGGTAAAAAATAAATTAATATTATTATTTTTTGAGGGCTAATTTAACAATTTTGTTCTCAAAAGTGACGTTAGTTTGCGATGCCGCGGGTGTTGTCTTAGATCAGGTTGGAGTCCACCCTCGGAATCACTCGTTCCTGGCTAACAACTGTGTTAGTTGGAAGTTTAGCGACCCTTAATGGGTTCGATTTGTATGATCCACTCTAGGTGTACCTTTTACGGACATTTGATTAAATACACGAGAAGCACTTATGTATATTGTGAAGAATCAAAAAATATTTTCTGGAATGGGAATAAAAGTATATAGATATTTTTTATTTTGATTTCAATAATAAGAATTCTTTTATTGCTGTCTCAAGTCGTTGTATGTTATAATTTAAAAAAATTAAAATCATGTAATTGTAATATTATAAAAATTTAATCGATCAAAATAAATACCGTTTTAACTTTTGTATATTAACTAAAAATAATTTAAAATCATGTAATAAGAGTTCACAGAAAACTCAGTTTCTATTTTATCCTTATAATAAAGACGAAGTGTTTCAGTTTCTAATAACTAATTAAAAAATTTTGATTATTAAAGATAAAGAGTTCAATTCAAAAAAATTCTTCAAGTATGGGGATATGTACTTCAATAATGAATTGAATAATATGCAAGCGTTCTAAATCCACAGAGTAAAACCCAAAATGTACAGCTATCTATGATGTTAATTACAGAATCATTTCTTTAAAAATTGCTTAATTCGTTATTTTTAAATGGAATGAGTGACGTTTACTATTTTTACAATCTTTCGTTTCGTATTTTAATTTTAATGTTAGTTATATAAAATATTTATAAAAAAGCACCTAAAATTGTTTTAGATATACTCGCTTTGCTATACTATATTTTGCCAAGTTTTATTTTTTGAAATTAAAAACAAATATTTAAGTATGTTGTTGTGGGCATTTCGAACTTTTATCGGACTTTTTTTCTCCTTTATTAAAAAAAAATATTAAATCATTTTTAACTAAATTTAGAATAATTTAATATGAAATTTTAAAATTCTGATTACATAGTACTACTAATAAAATAAAACAATTTTCATTGGATGTGAAATTCCAATATTAACTTTACTGCGGCCCTAAACACGAGATATATACTTATTCAATATTATAAGTATCAAACATTAGCTTTTGTATCTTTGAATTAATTTTGTTTTGAAATTTGTCTAATAAGTTCTAAAGAGTTTAACAAGTTCTAATAAGTTTTCATATCCTGAAAAATTAAAATAAAAGGCTACAAAATTCCACATTTTTTCACAATAATTGACTGAGGAACTTAAGTTTTAAAATAATATTTAAGCAATGAACATATAATTTGAAACCTAATTAATAATTTAATGAAGATTTATGTAAGTTTGAAAAATCAATGAATATAATGTTTATTTAAGGAATTTATCATTGAATAAAAATTAAATAAACAAATAATTGAAATAACAAAGGTCTTAAATGAGATAAATGGATGGATGCAATTATGAGTTTACTTTCAATTTTAGATATTCTCATGTATAAATCCGAAAAAGCATAAATTAATTCAACACAATTCAAATATGTTTTTTATTTCAACTAATTATAACAATCGTCTGTCTATACAGTCTCGAAATAAACTTAAATTAATTAATTTACTACTTTTTGTAACAATCTATTTGGATTTTGTCATTCTCTTTTTTTGTGATTTTCAGTCCCCAAATTGGTTTCAGTTGTAGACGTCATCATGACTCCAAGGAGAACAATAATAAGGAGAAGAAAGAATTGTTCAAATCTGTAAAACTGAAGTAATACAATGTTAAATTTTTCTGCTTTATATCATCCCTACACAACACTTAAATGAAAAAAGTTTTAAAGTATATCCGAAGCAACACAAAAAATTTTAAAACTATTAATTTTAATTTAATGAAATACTTCTTCCGAGATATATTCTTACATTTTGATAATTCTTTTTCTGAAACTAGTTTTTTGATATATAATCTTAAAAATATGCGAAACTTAAATACGCTTCAGAATAATTTAACACAATTTAATTTCTATACTTACATAAATAATATGATATACAAGAACATTAGTAAACTATGAAAGGAACGTAGAAAAAAGTTTAATCAAATTGTTTCAAAGTAAAATAATGACTGTTTGCTTCAAATAAAAGTTTGTTCCGGTATTTGTCCTAATAAGTAGCTAAATCGTTAATTTATTCCACATCAAAGTCTGACTATATAAAAGAAACCGAGAGATAGTTTTGTTCTGTGTTCAGTTTGTGTCTTTCTGTTTTAAAACTAAACTAACATGTAGTTAAGTTAGTTGTCAGGATATCATACATACTATATTCTCTACTCAATATAATTATGATTTTTTATATAAAGTTAATTTAAATATTTTTCTGAATTTGAGTGGAATATGGGTCATATAAAAATGTTTGAAATATTTGTATAACCTCCCATACATATTTTGAAAATAGAATAACTAGTTGATTCAAGTTATAAAATTCTAAAATCCATTTAATTTGAAATAATTTTTTAGAATATAAAGCAAAAAAAAATTTTCATAAAAATAATACTCACAATTTAAGAATATCTTTAGAAACAGTCAATTTGAATATTCGTGTTTATTATTCGTTTATTATTTTTTAAATTTATTTTTTATAACTACACATACACAACAACACTTCTTTCCTCACTTAGTGTTATGTGGGAACAATAAAACTTTCAAATACGTTAATTCCTCAATTTATTATTTCAGTTTTATCAGACTTGAAAAAATCGAATTTATTCTCGTAGTTATTGTTCTCGTTGGAGTCATGATGACGTCTGCGAATGCATTTATGCCACCAGGTGATATCTGTGAAAAAGATCAGAAAATTGTTTTAAAATTTGTACTACCACGGAGAAAAGTGTACCAGGAATGTCATGTTTTTTTTGTTGTCTTGAGGAATTCAATGAATTTATTTTGCCAATAATAACTGAAGCCATTAATTCAAGAAAAAAAACTAATTTATGATTAACTTTGTATAAAACCAGTCTTAAAAAAATAAAAATAAGAAACTCAATAAATAATAGCTTGTTTCAATCAAATTTAATTTAATATTATTAGTTTTCAAAATCTAATTTGAAATAAATATATAAAACTTTTGCCTTTTTTAAAAATCAAAAAATGTTATTATTCGTTCGTTTATATTGAGCATAACAATATTATTTATTGCAATACTAGATTATTATTGACACAATTTAACGCTCTTTCAAGTCACATAGATCGTGACTGAATATAATATTATTCTAATTTATACCATCTACCATCGTTATGTTTGCAAATGTTCCATTAAATAAGAATGATGAATATTTCTGTCAAATCAATTCGAAAAATTGTTAAGTATACCAAATACCAACATATATCAAAGCTACAACTTTTATTAGGACAATTCTTATTTTTGTTAGGAACATTGACGCCATGTTTAGATATAGTCAGATTTAATGTAACAGTTATTATTCTGTTTGGTATATGGCACATTATACTTTATGATGGAATTTGTGTTTTAAGATTGGCATTTAATAACATTTGTATGTATCGTATATGAACGAATTTTCATCCATTTTAAATTTCCACTTTTCCAATTTTATGTAAATAAACAATATTATAACAAATGACATATTTGATAATTTGATAAGCATTGAAATCCAACATATTAGAAAACAATATCTCCCCATTTCTTTGAAATGTGTGACTTCATATATTTTGAATCTTAATTTGAATCTATTTTTCATTTTAATTCTAAGAAGAAACGATAAAAAAATGTTTTTAATAAACAATATATAATAAAACTGATAGAAATAAATACTAACTTATTAAAAGGATAAGATTAATAATTTTCCTCTAACAAGTTATTAGACTTTAATTGAACTTTTCTATATATTTAGAAAGGAGGTGTCTAAGGTTTTAGTTTGATGCAGTTAATTAAATCGCTCATTAGAAGACCATGGAGCAAATTGTAATAATATCGTTTCCACTGCTACCCTAACACTCTCTTACAAATAAATTCTAAATTAAAAATATTTCTAAGCCAAGGCCGTACATAAAAATCCTAAAAAATCTAGATTTTTTCATTATGCTTTACTTAGGAATAAAAAGGATTGTTTTCTCCAAATGAAGGATTTGATGATGATTTCAGATTGATGTTCGTTTGCTAATGAAATTTTAAAATATTCCTACTTGGTTCCTTGAGTTTTTTCATTAGGATCATATAGGATATTTTGTAGGATATAGGATCCCTAAATAATTTAATAAAATGTTTTTTATGATGTTAAACTTATATTCATTACAAATAGTTATTTTAGTAATATAAATAAAGTATAATATGTGTATATTTTACTATAATATATCTTTTATTAATATATTAGTATACAAAGTCAAAATAATATTGTATAACTGCAAATGTCTGAACCGTAGTTGTCAGATAAAGGAATTTTCAAAGTGTTTTAGAATATTATTTTACTCTTTTTAAATATAATTTGTATATACTATTTCCTTTTATGTTTTTTTTGATGTTTTAGATAATAATAAAAACTTCCTAAAAGACTTGTATTAAAACTTTTATGTTTATATCATGCTGAATAATATTTCTGTTAAAAAATTATTCTCAATATTATTAAAAACTGAAATAATATTAGTTTTAATAAAATGATGCTTTACTTTTTGTTTTGATATAAATGGTTGGGAAGTATGACATAGAAAACACATAGTATGAAAACATAGTATGACACACAAACATAGAATTCAAAATAATATTGCCATTTTTTTCTTGTATATGTATATAGAGCATAAATAAATATTCGACAAAAAATAGATTTAATTAACACATTATAAATCCATTATATGACTTTATATCATTTAATATTTGCATGAACATTTCCCAATAATGAATATTTGTGTAATGTTCTGTTTACTCAATTAACACTTAAAAGTAAATCGACAGGGATCATGAACTCGTCAGTTCCTATGTTCAGTGGCATGATGAGCTCAAGTTTACCGGCATAACTTTTCCCCTCACATACATGTATAGAGAAAATGGATTTCATATTTTGCATATAAAACAAAAGTTCATCAATAAATAAAACAAATAAAACTGAAAATAATCTGATTACTCATGTTTTTTTATGATGTTCGGCAGAAACTCTCAGTTTTTGTTGGCGCAGTTGCTGACTTACTATCTCCAAGATTGTCATATTTACGGACGTCCCATCTGGAAAACAGTTGCGTATGAAAATCTTTTGAAAGCAGTAACTCCCTCAATTCTTCTCGACTTAAATCGGGAAACATTTGCTTGACACGATCGGAAAGCAGAAGTTCCCGGGAGTCGGTTATATTTACTGCTACCAGTGTCGACAATCCAAGTGTAGCCGGTATTTGGGAGGTACGCGAAGTCTCCGTCACATTTCGCCGACAATGAGAGCAAAGAGCACCATTGAGAGCCTCACAAAGAACACTGCCCATATCAGGGTAGAGTGCGCCGTCCGCTTTAGGCCTTAAACAGACGGTCGAGGCAGCAGTTGAAGAAACTCGCTTAATCTCTGACTGCTTGCGTTGTTTGAGGGAAACATTTAATCTTTTAGAAAGAGGAATGAATGCAGGAGTATCCTCAGTTGTTCGCGAATTCAAAACGAATGTTCTCTTTTTCCGACAAACCTCTTTCTTGTATGAATTGTCACATTCTTCTAAAAGATCAGCAAGAAATAACTGTTTGGCTTCTAATTTTTCAGGTGGTTCAGTTGGAATGAAAAATAAAACCATTTTTTATGAATATGATTTATAATCTTATGCGAATACAAAATATCCGTTGGTACCTATACATCTTTGAGGTATACTTTTCTATTCTAAATGTCATCCAATATTGAGTGAAAGCTTAATCACTCAATAAACTAAATGTTGTGTTTATTTTGGTGTCTCATTCCAAGCATATGTAAATATAATGACGTCTTGACAGAAGCGATCTTTATAACAATTAAATATATTATGGACTTATGATTTAATCTATTTTTCAATAGAGATAGGGTAGGTCAGTATTTTTTCCACTGTATTAATTATATTTGTAAAGTTCCATAAAATATAAAAGTCTATTCAGCACAAATAATTGTTAAAAATATCATGCAACAATTAAAATATGAATTAATTTTATTTGTATAAAACAAGGTTTTTCAAACCGTTGAAATAAATAAAATTTAAATTATTTTACAAAACAATTCTGAGATTTATTTATTGAACATTATGATATAGATTAATATAGTACAAATAAGGTCGAATTATTAAGAATAAAAATGATTGAATTTATTAAATTTTTACATTTTATTTAATCAATAATTTCCATTTATAAGTAAAACTGCCCTCGTTCAAACATATTTCATAAAAACGACATAATGTTTTGCACTGTGTATTTATATTTGTTGGTTACTCTATAATGTAATATATATTTTTGAACATGTTTCTTTTAAATATATATTTTAGTTTCAAAATCTACCTCAATTATTCATGTTTCATGTGAACATTTGTTGCTGTGTAGAATTTATATGCATGCATACTATTTTCGGCATCTCATGATCGTAATTCTGTAGAAATCTTAATAGACATGAAGGAGATATATACATTGCATTGTCCGATAAAATTTCTTGACTATTTTCAAGAATTTGTAATACGAATTATGTAGGTATTTATTGTATTTATTGTAGTTTATTTTATTGTATTTTATCTGAATATTTTTATTATGTGCCTTTCCGACACTGCGCTATATTAGATATTGTAGTTTGTAAAATGAGATATTTAATATATTGCTAAATATTTAAACTTAAATTAATGCTTATAGGAATGCTTATAATAAAAAATATTATGTTTAAGAAATTTCCATAATGAAAAGTAATAAAAAATGAACTCTGTCTACTATATTTTATCGTCTACGAAACATTTTTTAATGATAACATTTGTGATCGTATCCAAAGCATAACTAGCCGAACCAATCAATACATCGTTATTGTTTACCACTCACAAATAAATGTTAAAACACTCTCTTCCATCCAGAAATCTAAAAAATAACAAATTTAACGTCAGATCAGATAGTTCTGAAAATAATTCAACGTTTTCCTGTGAAGTGGAAAAAACAAAAAATATTGTAAATTGGTTCGGTTTAGTTCGAACTCGGTCAACTTTATCTCATTATAATATTATTCTTTAAATTTACAAATTACTCGTTTTATTTTACAATATACACAAATTATCTTTTCAAAAATATTTCAAAAAAATACAATTTATTTTAAATTAAAAATAAAAAAAATTTAAAAATATTATTTAGGTTTTGTGCATTTTTTGCCTAGTTATAATAAATACATTTAAACCAATTAAAAGATTATTGAAGAAAATGTTTTCTCTTTTAAAAAAATATCTAAATTCAAATAGCAATTAATAATATTATTATATTTTAATACAAAAGAATATTTAAAAAACATAATTCATCACATTATCGATTTAAATAGACTATACCTGTATTAAAATACTGATTTCTTCGAAAAGCGCCAACAATGGGTGTAATTTTAAAAATTTGTAATATGTTACTTAAATATACAATTATTGATTGAATATGTTATATATATATACTTATATCCTTATTCTGTTTATAAAACAACGATATCTTCATTAACATTTTAACATTTCCTTATACCAATAAACCAATATAAACGAGTGACTATAATTTTCCGTCGTATTTATAATAGGAAGCTTTGAGTGATAAATATTTAATAAACATTGATTTCTGTTAATGCATTTAGAGCCAAAAAGGATGATTGATTATGTCACATAATTAATTTAAGCTTTCTCCGATTTTGTATTAATATATTCTGTTAAATCTAATCAACACTTGAAAGTGGCGAGATCGACACTAAAATATATATAGATATATTTATCATCGTAATTAAATTAAATTTTGGGAGATTTTATACATAATTTCTTCAGCATACAATGCCAGATACAAAATATAATATTTAATATACTAAACATTTTTTTAACTTAATATTTTATTAAAACTTGTATACAAAAAATTTACAAATTTCAAAAACATATTTTTCTTAAATTTGTATATAAAAGTAAATATTATTTGATATTACCATTAATATGGCTTCATTTTATAATTAGTGATAACAATAGATTTCTAATACAATTTTTCTCACGGAATTAAATTCATTCATATGTTTATTACTAAGTTAAAATTCCATATAAAACGTAAGCCTGTCTATAAATGTTATTGTACACCATAAACATTGTGTATACGCATTTTTGTAATCTCACTTTTCCAACACTGTATGTGTGTGCAAGCAGTGAACATAAATTTTTATTATATTAATATTTTTTAATAATTCAATTATAATTTATTTTAATCGTTCCAACAGATACATTACAGTTTCAAATATGCTCACAAAAATAATAAATGATAACAAAACCAACATATTAAAAATTTGTATTAGTCGAAAACATGCGATGTTTAGATATTATATTACAAAATTCAATGAGTTTGATCTATATTGGTTTTATGTATAAAGTATTATCCATTATTGACTCAAACTGTTACACAATTAATTGAACTTCAGAATAAGTTCGAGAAAACATTTTTCGTGCCCACATTCAAACAGCTATTTGAAAGGCCGATTACAAATTATAGGTGGACTAAAGATACACCAACAAAATCTGTAACACCTCTATATAGTCGCCTGGATGTTTTAGAACTCATCAAGTGCACGTGTTATAAGATCAATCGGTGTGCAACTTCAAGATGGCAATATGTTGGCGTGTACACTGTTTTGTTAAAGTCGATGAGACAAAGGTTGCTGCAATTAAATGACTTTTATAAATCTCACTGATGATAATGACGACAATATCTAAATGGGACCTTTGTTATATCTGCTAAATTATTACTAATTAAGAATTTAGTTTGAATCGTTTTAAAGATATTTTTTATAAAATTGTGATGTAGGTACTTGATATACTACTTACTTGATAAATGATGTAAATCATATACCTATTTATTTGTATATGAAACAATGAATTATAGATAATAATTTAAATTTTAAGTATATATATAATCAATAATTTAATTATTAAATAAATATTGGGAGGTTAATTAAACGATTATATCAATTTAATGTGTGCATATTTATTATTTTTCGTAATACTATGAAAAACTGTTTTGAGTTTTTGTGTTTATTAATTTAGTAGTGTAACGCTCTAAATAAGGGAGATACAAAATAATTAGTCTAGGATAAATATTTATAAAGATATTATTATATCTTGCTTTTCGACAATGGCGGACTTGTGAAAATACTCCAGGATTTGTGAAAAATGCTCCAGGATTCCAGGAGGGGCATCACCGGGATTCGGAATCAGCTCAATTTCTGATGTAGAAAGTGCAAAAAATCCTTTGGCGAACTTCAAAACCATCTTTTCGGTTCAGCTAGCGGACAAACTAGTATACAAATGTACTTCAAACATTATTACAATAGATAATAATTTTTCATTGCTAAAAAAACTATTTTAAATTAAACATAAATGAACTAATAATTAGAACACTCAATACACGTTTAGTTTTGCAATGCAATTATTTTAAGTCTTCAAATATTCAACATCTAGAAAATATTTACTTTGTTACGCGTATTTCTGCTATATGAATAATATTACGCCTTTAAAATAATATAATCTAACAAATAGTATCAGAAAAGTAATATATTAACTAT
The DNA here is from genome assembly GCA_034780395.1 of Vannuccia rotundouncinata. Lineage (NCBI taxonomy): Eukaryota > Metazoa > Platyhelminthes > Proseriata > Coelogynoporidae > Vannuccia > Vannuccia rotundouncinata. The sequence continues at coordinate 12,283 of JAUZNC010022867.1, read as the reverse complement.
AAATTAAATTATTGATTTCTTCCAAATATGTAGATATTTAACTTCAAGTTGATCATATTAGCAATATTTTCTAAGGATGTAAAGTATTTTTAGACTCAAAAGATAATCAACCTGAAATAATTAGTTGTCAAGCAATCCCCGGTTTCTTGTAAGGAATTTGTTCTTGCATACAAAATTCGGAGGATCAATTTTCAAAAGGTTGGAGACACTTTGTTTGTTACCGTTATTGAAGAGCGCTTCTATAGTATTAGTATTTAAGGGAGGCAATAGCATCATGATATAAACATATTAATGTTGAAACATTATTATGTATATCATTTCGCAGTTAAAATAAAAAATATCAAATCTTCAAAATATCGATTGTTTAAAAGTTTTATGAAGAGATCAAACTATTAAAGAAATTTCTAAAAGGATAAAGACAATTTTTTTGTTCAGTCATGAGAAAATTATCAAATAAATCTTCATTCGAAACAACAAATATCATCACAGTTTTTGAATGCATAGAATCTAGAAAATCTAATTATATCATTTATAAAACTAAATTCGTGCCCATTTTATACAAAAGATTTAGACAAAATGTCGTTTGATTTTTGTGAAACTTTCCTTTTTCGGTTTCTCGTTTGTTTCAACGCTTATACTTCCCAACTGGTGTATAAGATTCCTTTTTATCGAATTTCAGTTGACAATGCTAAGAAATTTAGCCAATTTATCCATTTCCGAATATTGATGTACTTTAGGAATAATTGCCACTGCCCGAAATGCCAACTTCATATTTTGCCAAATAAATCGATCAATATCCAACGGTTGTTTTATTTTATAGTTTCAAAAATGAATGAAACGTAATGTTTTGGGTTTTAGAGACAATTAAACAACTTATTAATAAAGAACAACAATAATATATATTTTCATATTTATTCAAGTTTAAGGTGGAGTAAGACAAACTATGCAGTTTAAATTTTTTGTATAAGTAGTATACTTAGGTATGTATACATAATAAGTTATGTCAGAATATAATATTTAATATAGAGTTTTGAAAGTTTTACTATCTAGTTTTAGAACTCATGTAGAATACGACGAATTTCTTTAATTAAAAAAATTCGTTTATAAATGATTTAAATAACTGTAAATTTGTTCGATTTTTTTTACATAATATTGTTGTTATTTATACCGAGTAAAGTATTCAGTTTCAGCGAAGTATAAAAGCATAAAGACAACAAGTTTATTATATTACAATGTTTTCATTTAATATCTTCATGGAATTTTTAAAATATTGATTTAAAAATGGATGAACCCAATACGAAGTGAAATTTTAATGTATCTCTTTATAATGTGTGTTTTGAGTGATATATTTATTTATATGGTGCTTTTGGTGCTTGGTACGCAATTTAGTGTGAAGAAATTACATTGTATCTCAGTAATATGAATAGAAAACTTTAGAAAATGTTTAAAACTTTAAAACTATATATTTATAACTTTTTAGTTTTGCTTTAAAGATACCGCATCAATAAATTATCAAAAACCACACTCAAATATTGTCAAATATATAATACGAGTATTAACTCATTTATGCCGCTCAAGTTTTAAATTAAATTCTTAAACATATCAATTTATTTTCCCATTACTTTAAACAAAATTTACTGTTTATTCACATCAGTAGTTTTGTGAAATAATAATGTCAAGACATTTAAATCTCTTCTTTTTTTTTATGTTAAACGGTACATTATTCAATTAATCCTCAATTTATTTGATAGTAAAGGGTTTCTGTCTGGAGCAAAATTATTTGCTAAAAGGTTTCATTGTGTGACTTTTGTAAGATCTTAAAAATAAATATTAAATTTTCACATTTAAAATTAAATATAATGGAACAAGTATACATCGAATAAATATATAATTCAAATATGTTATAGGGTATAATGAATAAAATGAAAATTCGTTAAGGATAGTTAAAATTATTTTTTAATAGATTTATTTGAATTACATACAAGAGTGATTACAAAGTAACTACATACCGTTCACATTTTATGATTTATTACTATATTTAAGTAACATAATTTACCCTGATTAGTTGCATTGAACAATAATTTGATTAAAAATAATGTACATAATGTTCAATTGTCACAGGGGTCTACAATACACAAAGCAAGAGGACGATTAGATCGAGCTTGTATTTTTTGGAGAATTCTTAGTAAAATTCGTCAAAGACAAGCTGGACATTTTGTCTGAGATCGTCAATAGTGAGTGCTTTTCGTGGATACCCTGTATAATTAATAAGATTAAACTGTTAAAACAAAATAAATATTCTATATTAACAAAAGTTATAACGAAATAAATTTTTGTGAAAATAACTGCCTTATGGGTATCAATAAATATACTACGTAGACATACTGTCTATTTCATATATAAAAATTAATACTTTTTAGTTTATAAAACAAAAATTCTGAATGTTCAACATTTTGTCAAGTTAGTTAATTATAAAATTGGAATGATTTGTTCACAAATTTCTATCCGTGTACTGGAAAAATAATTATGGTTTTAGATTGATTTTAATTAATTTTAATAATTGGAATATTGTTTTTAGAAAATATTTCGAGAAAGAGTAATTGCTTTTAAAAGTGATATGAAAATAAAAGTTATATACGAAAGGAGGTAAGGGATATTTTTTTAAATGCAAATGTCTGCAAAATTAATGTGTTTCAAATTTATATTCAAGAATTATTGCTGTTAAATAAATTTTTAATTTATCTTTAAACTTTATTAATATTTTAGTAATCAATCATTTGAAGTTATTATACTAATGTATTTAAAAACTGTTTGTACTTTTCTTTTAAAATTTTCTCGGTAATTGAAATTTCTATTTTTTTTAACATAATTAGATTAAAAAACACTATTTTATGTGATTTTACCCATATATTAATTATTAAAGAAACATTTTACATAAAGTAAAATTTTAAAGAAATGTAACCTTTTACTTCTTAAAAATTGTATAGTAAAATTATATTTTTAACATTCGTTAAAGTTGTGTCTGTTAATATACATATAATTATAAAATTTATAACAACTGTTTATTTCTCTAAGTTTTTAAAATTAAAATTATACGAATAATTTAAATTTTTCTCACATAATATCTGTCTCAACGTTACAGGTATTTGATTAATTGTTAATAACTGTTAAATATATTATCAATATATCAATTAATTGTATCTTGAAATTATCTGTTTCACTAAAAAATTATATTTTGAATGTATCAATTTTCGATTCTGTTTTTCCTCTTCAAAAGTTTGTATAATGGACTTTCAAATTTTCTAAACGTCTTGTAATGTCTATTTCCGATATAATATAACAATAATATAAATTTCTGGAATATTACATTATATGGGCGATATTTTTTTTTATAACAAACAAAACAAAACAATTCAAAATAATATAATTATATAATTGTTGTTATTAAAGACAACGATAAATTTAATACAATGATACTGAATTTAATTGACAATATACACAACAAAGCTAAATAGCAAACACGAATTTTTTAAGAATTTCACAGAAAATATGTCTTCAAAATGTTGATTGTTATCGGCTCCCAAGTTAAGTCTACTGAAAATATTATCGTTCATCTCGAAATCTCAGAAAATTGTCTTCAGCTCCAATAACTATCAGCAATCTGGAAAGACATTGACATTAATGTGGTCATAATTAATTCACAAAGATATCAATAAGAATGCTTACATTCGCTGCCGATATTGTCTAGTATACAGTATAAAGAATATCTGTACCTAATTAGAAAATTTATTAAACTTACAATAATATTTGTTCCTATTTAGGTAAATATATTTTTCTATGCAACAATGATGTAACGTTATTCATCCATATATATAAGACTGCTTCATGTTAAATTTAAAAATTGAGAAAAAATAAAGAAAACATTAATTAAAAAGTATCTTATCGAAATTGACCTTTACTATATAGAAGTTATTTATACAATTTTAATTAAATTATTAAAAGAATCGAAATATCCGGTAGATTACTTGCCACACGAAATAAACTATTGTTCATATAGACACTGTTCATAAATTTTAGACATGCGTTATAAAACCAGATTCTAAAGGTTTTTTTCACAACTATATGAATTCGTTTTTATCTCACTCTGAAATGTGTAAAAAACATGTCCAATCATTTCCTGGATATTCAAATCAATTTGAATAACTATGAATTATACAGAATTGGAATGTTAAATCTTAATTAGAATTATAACGGAAAGTCATATAAAGGAGTGTTCAAAGGTTAAATGAAAAAAATACCTATTATAAATTAAGACTAGATAAAAAAATAAATATTTATCAGAAGTAAATATTATTTTTACTATTTGACATGATATTAGTTCAAATATAATTTTTTATGAGTTTTCATAGTTATCTGAACATATGAGTGTACCGACAACATAATATATATTCATTATTCATTAATTTATATAATTAAAAACATGTAATAAAAACAAATTTAATATTTGGTTGTATTTTATATTTAATTAAATTGTTTTACTGCATTTATATAACAACAATAATTACAAACATAAGAATTAAGCTTAAATAGAAGGCTCTATGGTATTAAAATAATAATGAATTAGATTTACACTTTCATCGGTTCATTGCTGCACAATTGTTATTCATATAAAATAGAACGATTTTCAAATAAAATAATATATTTTCTAAATTATATTTCTAAATATATGTACCTAATTTTCGTTTAATGCAAATTTTTATTTGAAATAATATATTCTTTAAGAAAAGATTTATTTAAGTTTTTTGAAAGATATATAATCTGCAACATGAGTCTAAGACGTATGTCAAAATAAAGATTGATATCTTTTTCAAGATATTTTTATTGTCAATTGAAATGTTTCATATACAATAAACCTCAAAAGATTCGATTAAAAATTGAAATATTTTTCTTAACAATATAAATTTATATAAATATTTTAAAACATTGGAAATATTTTAAACTTCCATTTTTGAGTGGTTTTTTTCAAAATAAGTTCTAACATTTAATTGATAATTTCAGTTTATATTACCATTTTTGAAGACTAAAATATGAATTCAAAAAATTAAAAATATTTGCAAATCTAATTTATTTTAATAAAATGTTAATATTAAAAATGAAATGAAAGGAACTAAATAAAGTTAGACTGGATTAGAACAAATTAATTTACTAAAATACATAGTTTGTTTTTGATTTTTTTCCGACCTTCCATTGTCCATATACAGAACAAAGTCGTTAAACTCCTGCATTTCTATTCTATAGCTTGGTGCATCATTTTACAAACACTCCCATGCAGTTTTTCGTTTCGTTTTATTTTATTCATTTATTTTTCAATGAAAAGAAAAGATATTATAATTTAATTTAATATTTTTGACTTCGTTGCAGATATTATTAATCTGTATTGAATTATCATAGAAAATCTCGAAAAACTATTAATTGAATTTTGATATCTACCACCGATCTTGTGATCTTCCGTTAATATTCATTAATTAAAAGAAAGAATAATTGAGAGTTAATGTCAATAGATTTTAATATTTGCATTATCAGAAGCCATATATTAAAAAGTAGATATGATTGGCTAAAATGTTATTGTTACGAAAAAATGAATGTGTACATATTGAAACAAAAGTAGCACTTATAAAATTAAAAAGGTAAAATACATCATAAATTATATACATTATAAAACACACAATAAAACGTCTAAATATGACAGAAATAAAAACAAATTTCAAACGACCCTAATCTTTCACCTATACGATATGTTGAAATTCAGATTACAAAATTGAAGCTATTCAAAATTGACTCTTTTTTTATTCTGTTATATTTAACGACAGATGCAAAATATCTTACCATCTTTACTATCGTTTTAAACTTATTTCATTTTTAGTTGTAGAGGTGTAGTTTTATACTGAAGGTATTATACATTTAATTATTTATTTTACGTGACTCACTGACATGCCACTCCATACAATAAACACTTATTTTCACGAATTTGGTTTAAATAAAACTTGGAATGTATAAAAGGTTGAAGACATCATTGGAAGACATTATTCAAATATACATTTTGCATTAAAGAGTTGCATTATTTTCCAAATTATTGAAAAGTTAATTTAGAATTTTGTTATAACTTTTTTGTATTACATTTAAATTTTCAAGATAACTTCAATATTTCAATAATTTGTAATATTTCACTTTTAATAGAGTCTAGTCGAAAACATTTTAATATTAGATTCCTGATGTCGCAGCTTCTTCTCTCTTCCAGAGAACATTGGACTAAACCCCGTGGTTCAATGCATTACATATATTTTACATTACTTATCTTGTTACGAACATATGTGAATGGTGTGGGGAAATGGGGTTTATATATATAATTACATCGTTTCGGTTCTCCTACAATAACTAATATCAGCTGTGACGTTTCTTTTCTATTAAAGAGAAAAATTGAAGTTTCAATAAAAACGAACATTTGAAAAAAACTGAAATTGGAAAATATGTCAGTATAAAAATTATAACCCTACAACTACAGATTAATAGTATAAAATTGAAATTTCTAATTTATATTTATAGATTATTGTGTAGCATCCAATCTTTACAGACAACCAGACAACCAAATGGGGTGTCTCCTGAAAGAAAGCTGCAGATACTCCTCAATTATTGGCTCATTCCCAATCAGCTGTTCTGCTAAAGTCACGTGTAGATATTTTATAAATTGTAAAAGTCTATAAACCAGTTTTATGCCAAATTCTCCAGGCAAAGGTTGTTACAGATAGGCAGCAAGATAACGTTTTCTTGAATTAATGGCAAACAATATTGGTACCACCGATAGTGAGAAGTCCTTTGACAATTTTCATAATGATTGTAATCGAGCTAGAAATACGAATATTTATGTTGTTGGGGCCGTCGGTAATCCTGACGCACAAATAGTTCGTATCGTTCACATTTCAGACACCAGAGACCGACACGGCAGCTTTATTGGGAATATTCCAGCCGGTCATATTTTAATACACTCAGGGAACTTTTCTAACAATAGAATTTCACGTCATTTTTTCCCCGAACGTGATATAGCCCGACAAACGACTACCATAAACACATTTTTCGACCGACTCCCACACGACTATAAAGTGTTTGTACCTGGAAATCACGACTTACATTTAGACTGTTGTTCGCCAAGTTATGTCCAATCTCTGCTGCCCAGTGCCATTTACTTACAAGACGTTAGCTGTGTTATCTATGGTCTAAAGATTTATGGAACGCCTTGGACACCGGTACCCAGGACAAGTTTAGCCCGGGGATTTTCCCGTGACTGGAATTTTGTCAGAAACAACTGGAAGAATATTCCCGATGATACCGATATTTTGGTTTCTCATATTCCTCCTTGGCATGCGGGAATGTATGAAGATATTTCTAAACGAGTCAAGTAAGCTGTTGCGAATAAGTATCACATAATAATATTATGAATATAGAATATTTAATAATTCACTTATATATAAAAAGAGAAAAACCAAATTAAAAACCAAATTATTTGGAAATTAATAGAACGAATTGTCATATTATGTTAAGATATGTTGTAAACAAATATTTCAAATTAATAGTTAATGAAATATATATGGTGATTTGTATTTACAAACAAATACATCTATTCTAAAAATATGTCTAACTTGTGTAAACTGATCTGATGTCTCAACGTGTTTTTTGTAAGTTATGATAATTAATCTGCTTAATTAGATGAACAACCATTTCTTTGCATATTGTAATTATATACATCAGAGTCAAACCAGAAAGCTCGAACGACATGACTTTCCAATACTGAAAAACGATATAAACTTTTGTAGGTATTAATTGGTATTCAAAAAACAAATAAAACCATATTTCTGTAGGTCTTAAATTAATGAACCAAGATTACCAATCGATTTGACAATAGTAATTATTAAATAACAAAAAGATTACTTAATAATAGGAGGTATATTTCTTAATGCACTGTCTTGTTCTCATCCTATCTCTGTTTTCGTATGAACACTTAAAAGGTTTTATTTCTAACGTTTGCTAATCTTTTAATCTGTATAGTTTTATTTTGATATTAAAGTAATATAAATTGATATTTGTGAATTTATATCTATTTTAGGAAATCCGCAATATTAGATATTTTCAACAAAATTATTCCATAAAAAAATGAAAAAATCATTCGATTCAAATTTATAGCAAATATAAAATTTGGATTTGCGGATAATAACAAAAACATAATTTTTATATATTTAGAAGGTGGAGTTTATATATTATAAAGAAGAGAATTCTAAAAATCCGCTACAGTCACTTTTTATTATTTGACTTTTTTTAATGTGTATTTGATATTAGAACAATATACTTCTGTAGGAATATTTTCTATATAACATTCAACGATAATAAAAATGAAGCATACGTAAAACTAAAAAACTGTGTATAAGATACAATATGATAAGTACTATCCCAGATAAGGGAAAACACGGAATATATAAACAGTCTAAAATTAGAAACTGAGTGTTACAACATTACAAAAATTCAAAAATTTTGTGATGAAAGATTCTTGATTTATGATTTCATTAAATTTTGGTTTGCAATGATATTATTCAACAAAATTGTAAAATTATTAAATTTGACTTTGTCTAATTATATTTGTAATATATTTGTTATATTTGAAAGAAAATAAACTATTTATATAGGTTTATATTTCTATACAACATTTTCTTTCTATACATGCAATATTATTGAGCAGATATAATGTCTTCATTTATTTGTAAAACATAGCAATACGAGTTTTTTAAGGTGTGAGCAAAAGGAATTTCTACTCTTAGAGAATTTTCGTCCTCAAATGATCTTTCAAGAATTCTCCTGAATAAAATATGATTATTAGGAATTTTGTCTCATTGAAATCATACTGAAAACAAAATTGATCGTTTTACTTTTTTCTCGACGTATGTTACAATTTAGATTTTCAAAAACTTGTTTTCCGCAGAAAAATTTCAAATATTTGTGACGTTGATATAGTTTCAGGAATTTCAAGTAGACAAAAAACACCAATATTGAGAAATTCATTTGATTAATTTGAATACATTGTACTTTATTATATAGGCGTAGGAGCGAGTTGAATCGTGAGTTCGAAAATTATCCTGCTAATGAGATTTTTAGGGGTGCTACGCGGACAACGTAGCCAAATACTATTTCATATGTTTAGATATATCCTAAAATAAATTAGTTTGTTTAAGAAAACATGTAGATCCTAATTATTATTTATTAATTCTGATAAGCATACATAGAAACAAATAATGTGCCTTACTAAAGAATAACAGATAATATAATAAACCTACAAAACAATAGAATTACAGGTAAAAAGTACATAACTATATGTTTATAAAGCTCTGCATAACTTAAGTACATATTGTATAAAATGTGAATGTAAATTATGAAATCTGTCAAATTCAACACTAAAACTGTCCGAAAAGGCGAATTTATGGTCGTTTAATGCCACAAACTTCCTCGCAATGGCAACTAAATTAGTCAGTACTTAATATAGCAATGTAATTCGCATAAGTAACACATTATTTAACCTTTGTCCACTCATTGACGACCTCAATTGGGTTTTAAAGTTTATTTAATGCAATGTAAGAACGTTCCGCAGATGCACTTGTAACAGGGATAATAAAATATAGAAACATAGCAAACCATTTTAACGAAGGATATTTAGATATTTAGATATAGGTAGAATGTCGAATAGTGTAGTGATTTTTGTAATAAAAATAAATAATAAACTATGTTTATAAAGCGCCTTATAAACACAAGGTTTCTCAAAGCGCTGATTCCTAATGCGCTTTAACCTTTCACCGACGGACGGTATGTTAAAACTATAAATTTAAATTGTTCTTTTTTCCTTTCATGAATTAGTGCAGGCAACATTCATAGTTCTCTAGACAATTCTTTTTCTTTGACCTCTTGCACATTGTAAGTAAAGCCAAAGATGATACACTTATATATTTAAATCAGAGACGAGGAAGCAAAACTAAATTAAATAAACCTTATATTTCGAGGTTAGGGTTGGAGATCTAGAGATACCTGGAGATCTAACCTCGAAATATAGGAGGTGAAAATATGAAAAAAAACGCATGACGGAAATACCGAGAGAAAAATTCTGAAATGTAACATGAGGAACAAAAGAAATAAAGCAAGGGATTTTATATCATGCCATATTATGGGATGTTATTTGACTTATTGTCAGCCATCCCCTATTAGTAGTTAGATAGCCGAAGCAAATAGTGAGCACATTTTGAGGCTCTACGTTTTATTCATAAAAAGTATAATATTTATAATATATTTGTTTGCGGATCATTGAAGCAAAATTTGAATCTATCTGCTTTACTGTATATGAAGGTTGTGCAATTTTGACAGTTATGTATACAATTTTTTTATCATCTAAAATAACATAAAAATAATATAAAATAAAATAAAAATACTCTTAGAATAATTAGAAAGTTTTATATTTTGTTTATTGTATTTCACCTGTATGATGTGTTTTTCAATATTATAATAATCTTCAGGTGCGGTCCAATAAATGTTTTTGAAGGGAGCACAAAGTCATAAGTGCGCATACTATATAAGGGCGCAATATCATATAATACCACTATAATACTACAACTATAATATAGAAAGGGAGTATTCTTTCTTGAAAAAGGGGGGGGGGGGCACGTGCGTCCGCCCCTGATCCATTACTAAATTTATGCAGATTCCTACACGAGAAATAAATAAGTTATAGAAGTTTCCCACACATTATGCACATTATATTATATAGAATAGTCACAATTACACTATTCTAAATTATAGAGAGTGTTAAATTTATTTTTTCGTAATATATAATTTTACACTATAAGTTATTGTTTATTAACTTCAAGCAAAAGATATCAAAAATCAATATGTTAAATAAATGACTATATAAAAAGGCAAAAGACATTGAATACTTGCGAAATTTCTTGTATATATGAAAGGGGCATAAAAAATCCACCAATCAGTGTCTACTGATACTAAAAATAGAATCCCTTGCTGGGTGAGAAAACTTATTTACTGTATCCAACCTTGATCGCAACGTCGATAAAATGTTAATTAGCATTGGTCATTTATTTGTCATTTCAATCGTGAAAAGATCTAATTCCCTTTTAGATGGTTTATTATTTTAGATTTTATAATTTGAAAAGTTTTGACTAAAATGCTATAATTAAGATTAATTAATAAAACTAAACAATTTGTGTTGTACCTATCTTCTGAGTGGCATTGTAATCAATGAATACTATCATTTTTATAAATTTACTTTTCTTATTAATGAGGTATAAATATAATGTATAATCTCATTTGGTAAAATATAATATAATAACAATATATACAATTAAAATGACATTCATTGATGCCTTATTGTACCACAATTTAAGCAATATTTTTTGCACCAATCATACATATTTATCATATATTATTTAAGACGACCTACATATTTCAGTTAACAAATGAAATATTTTGTATTTTAATTATATATTGTATAACTTTCCAATTTTTCAAAATATTTTTTTTCTCTTACCTTCATGAAAAATTTTTTAGAAAATGTTAGTTTAAATGGCATAACTTAATATTGGATTTGTTTTTAGTTTGTAAATGATACCACTTAGATTTGAAAGTTAATACAAATATTGAGTTATGTGATAGTCAAATATCGTAAAAACAAATTATAAAAAAATTTTTTCAGATGTTTAATTTGGTTTTGTTATTCCACAGAACACTCCTGTATTTTTTGAAAGATAATTATATAAACAAAAATATTTAATTGAATTTAATTTAATTCAATGAAGTTGTTTTTAAATTAAAGTTATCGTAACTTATTTCAACAACCTCAATAAAATTACTTAAACAAAAACAACGATTATAGTCTGGGGGAATTAGCGTTTTATCTAAAATTAATTCCTATTAAGCCATATTTGGTATCGTTAGAAGCGTAATTTTATGAATAATATCATATTAACAAGCGCATATCCGTGTGTAGGTCTCAGAGACCTCTATTGATGTTTTTATTTATTTTAACTAAAAAATACATAATAAATAAAGATTATATTTTATGAGAATTAAAAAAAACATATAATATATGAATAAATATATAAACATATACAGGTAAACAGTAAATAGAAACATGAATAAACACACATAAAACATATTATATGTGAGTAATAAGTAAGAAACAAGT
>JAUZNC010022856.1:0-23924 GCA_034780395.1 Vannuccia rotundouncinata | reverse complement strand
AAAACTAAAAACTAAAAACTAAAAACTAAAAACTAAAAACTAAAAACTAAAAACTAAAAACTAAAAACTAAAAACTATCCAACTCTAGCCATAGATTATAACAGTTACGATCTAAGATGTTAGAAATATTACTTACCAGCAGAATTCTGTCGGGTATTAACGGTATATGTTTTATTTTCGATTATAAAACCAACCCTGTATGTTGGTTTAAAATATTGAGGACCATTCCAAGCGATGCCGACTTTGGTTGTTTCAAATGTTACAACGAGATCAATAGTCTCTAAAATATTATTATAAAGATATTAGGTATGATATAATTATTGTTTCACAGAATAAAACATAGAGACACACCAAATTAGTGGAAATTTTACCAAAACCGACTGTGATTTAAGATAAATGAAATAAAATAATAGTCTAGGTTAAGAACATGATACACAAGACCGAAATTTAAACAAAATATATTTTTTCATATAAAATGTTTACAATTATTAGGTAACTGCATATACGATATTTACAAAAGACTTACAACTGATGTACATATGTAAAATATCTATCGATCGGTGAGCAATAAAATAAGCAATACAAAACAAATATTATGCTTCAAATAAAATAATCGTGTTCAGAATACTTTGTTAAAAAGTTTGAATCACAATGAATTAAATATAACGTTTTACAATATTACGCGAAATATAATGAACCCAGGAATCTCATGCTGCACTAAAGCGAGCTATATAACATTAACCGTTTGTCAAACGTTTGTGATAGCATTGTGCCAATATCTAAACCTATTCGATATTAGCTTGTTAACCATCTGGGTATGTTAAAAAACATTTCAATAAGAATGAAATCATGAACTAAAAGAAATTCATTCTTACTTAAGTCAGGAGTCCTGCATGCATTTTTTACTTTCATTAAGGAGCCCAACATGTGTTTCGTCTTTTTACTTGTAGTTGTATGTGATTTACACTGTGCAAAAGCACCAATAAAATATGAAATTTTGCCGAGTATAAATATATATTCTGAAAAACGGATTATTCATTTATAACTGTTGGTAAGCCATGAGTAAGCTGTGAGTAGCAATACTTTATATTATCATAATTACAATAAATCAATAACCAGTGACCATTAACCATATGTTATAGTTGAATATTATGTAATAAATATTTGTTGTATCATTGTTCCACCAACACAATGATTATTTCTTAAGGAATCAGAAAACTGTTATTTTGTTATAGCGTTAACTATTTGATTTTTATTACGAATAATTGATAATAATTAATATTCAAAATATTCCTTGTATGTTTTCAATTAATTAAGAAGTTAAAGTCTATATATGTATAGCTTTCATAAAATTAAAATGTGACCTTGAATTAATTATTACAAAAATGGTTATCGATTTTCTTACTCATTAAATTAATTATAAAACATATTTCTTATTAATAAAATGTAACGCTACATAAGTATGTGGAGAGGCACAATTTAAACCCATCAAAATAATAGTCGTATTAATTTTTCAATGTCTCAGTGTTTTTATGTAAGTCATTTCTAAATCAACGATAGAAACATAATATCAAGTTAATATAACAATATATTGAACAAAAAACTGAAATTAATATAAGATATAATTTCAAAAATAAGTTATCAAAAAAACAACGACTAATTGGTATTAAAAAATGTGTTGCCTAATTTAAAAATATTATTGAACTGAACACATTATAATAACAGAACAAAATAATATAACCTTGGATATATTTATTTTTTATTCAAGTAACCAAACAATTACATTAGGTTTGTTTATATATATTTTGCAAATGATTAAAGCTAAAATTATCGAAAGTCTAATAGTATTAAGTTTGAAACTAATTATATTTTATTTTTCATTAGCACGATATTAAACATATACTAAGAGCGTTTAGTTAAGCGTTTAATGATCTCTTTGTTAACAATATTATGTACCTAATTCAACAACTTCTCACCTTTAGAACTAGCTTTTGTGGAGCCTATTTGTCGTATAAGATTAGTATTTAATTCATTTTTTTCTTGAATATCTATTTTATTAGCACATCCATTACTTATCGCTGGCCATTTCAGTCTTTGAAAGCACCAAATGTTATCTGATATTATTTCTGAACCTATAACAATAAGTTTTGATGAGAAAAATGTTGGTGACTTCTATATTTAAAAGCAAATTAAACAAATATATCTCCTATACATTTAAAAACAAATTAAAAATATTTTTGTAGTGATTTAATGTTATATTATTTTCATAATAGAAATTATAACATGTATGAAAACATTGTTAAGCAATATCATGTTTTTTGTTTTTATTTTATAAGTAATGTATGTTATGTTACATTATGCAATATTGTTAAACATTCTCCAAAGTTAGATCAGGAAATATTAAATGAAATTAATTCAAGTCGAATTGTAGACAATGTTATATTATAACATAAAGTATCATTGCCTGATATACAATTTTATTTATGTAATATTATATACAGTATTATGTTATACCATAGTACATTATGTATTAATATATTTTATATTATGCACTAATATGAAGCCATCAAATATAATGTTTAACACGATTGACTTACAATATTTTCGACGATTTCTATAACGTTGGTCCACAGAACACCATGATCTGTTTGTATTATCAGACACACATGTAGTTTGCTTTGTGCTATTGCTCCATAAGAATGGAAATTTACAACTGAGCTCACTGCCAACTAATAATAATAATAGAAAATAGAAATTTTTAATAAATCATGTCTATCAATGGGAATTGTGTACCCTAGTTAAAACACAGCAAACAGAGTATCAAACAATGAATAGTAAAACAATACAAAAGACGGATGAGCACGCAATGACATTAAACTAGAGGAGTACAAATGTCCCGAGTTGTACAAATATTGAAAGCATCAGAAATTGAAGTTAGAAGAGTTTGTTGTTTCGGTTTTGAAAAGTGTTAAAGTAAAGTTAGTCGGCATAAAGAGGCGAAGTTAGTAGTTACTTCAAACCACATTCGCTAGGGTAGTTTGAAGCCCAATTGCTTGATGGATCCGATTTCAGAGGATTTTAATATAAACAAAAATTTGGTTAATTTGAAGACATTTTGATTGTTATAATATTTTATTCACGAAGTGGAAAATCCGAAAATACTTACATTCTTAAATGCAAACGCAGTTTCAGAAAACGTTTTTTTTTTTTTAAATATCTTAAAACATGAATTATGAAAAAACTTTTCTTAAAAATTTAATTGTGATGTATCAGGATTATTTCCTACACGAAAAAAGTTTCACGGCAATTTTCATTATAGAAAATCAAAGTTTTCAATAAAAAAATTAAAAGTTGTTATTTAAATTTTACAAAATATACCACAAAGAATAAATATTTTAATATTTATAAAAAAAATAATTCTTACCATCTAATCGGTTTTTGATGACCAAATTTTTCTTTTGAGCTATAAATCGCGTAATCACCGGATATAGAACAAGTTCAATCGGTTCCGAAATATCCCCATAAGCATCAAGAGTGAGAGACTGCGATGTTGAGGTCGTCAAGTCCATTTCTAAACTTGTGATTATTGAATTCCTTTGAATGCAATGAGTGTGCTTATTTTTTATTTCTTCTAGCAATCTGTTTCGATTTGCCTAAAACAACAATTCAGAATATTAAAATGATTTTAATGTGTTATGATTTATACAAAAAATGAGGAAAATCTGTAAAATCGATTGATATGCAACATTTTTTTTGTTCCATTAAAGAGAATTAATACATATATAATAAAGATTTATTTATTATAATTAAAACAAAAAAAACTTTGGACAGTACTTCTTTGTATTGTCATATATGCTTCATAAGATATGTTTTCTACTTAAAATCGTCTACGCCCCTTCAAAATTGTAATCCTTATTCATACAATAATCGTAGTATCGTTATCTTTTGAAATTATTTGTTACAACCATTTTAAACAGACTAATACTATCATAATATTGGTTATTAATTTCACAATAGTACTAAACTTTTAGTATTACTATTACTATTAGTAACACTATTACAATTTTTAATAATATCTTAAACAGTATTACATTGATTTTTAGTACAAGATAACACTTAATAACTATATCTTCTTACCAAAGAAATACTGGCATTTGTACATGTATTACAATGTATTTGAAAGATTTGAATGCAATTCTTTGTTGGGGCTTGATGGTACTGCACAAATCCATACAAATAATTCGTATTGCTTTTGAAGGAGGATTGTGTTGAAAATTTAACGAACACCTTTCTACAAGGAATACAGCTTCTGCCGAATTCTATAGATTTTATGTAATTACTAGCGGCAGTGGTGTTCATATAATAGGATAATATTGCAAACAAAAAAATAAAAACGCTCATTTCCACAATAATATTATATGTTATGTAAGTGATCGATTCGTTCTAAAATATCGATAGATCGTTTTAATTATTGATATAAAACTTAAATCATCAATTATAAATATATTACATAGATAATACGATCACATACAATCATATAGACATTATATATCCATACTTTAGTATTGTTAGAATTTTGTTATTGTGTAATATCTATGCATACAATACAGAATACAATATCATATATATTAACACATATGTTATGATATATTGAAATAAAATTAAAATAAGTGCAATTGGCTCTGTACCACAATATTTTGTTTCAATTTATCTAAAGAATACTTTTAATATTTATTTATACTAAAAAGAATGTAAACATTTAATTACATATTGATATTACGCGCTAATAATTTGATCAATATCAATATTTTTATTTAATTGATAGCAGGTATATGTAATTAAAAAGTTATAACTATTTTCACGAAATTAGAAAAATATTACTTTTCAATACGAGATTTTTAAGGTTTTCATAAAAATCAGAGTATTGAAATGAGATTTTTTAATAAGTTAATGTCTTTTTTTCTCTCGGTTTCCCTAAGACGTGTGATTTTGAGGACACTGCAGTAAAAAAATTGGGCCATTAAAATAGTATAAATTAACGAAATCCGTGTATTAATTAATTAGCGAGTGTTTACAATATATATTCAATTTCTATAAACATGAGTAGAATCATAGAAATAGACTTTGGATAAATTTTGCTCTTTAGGGAAGTGAAATATTAAATTACATAGTCCATTTATATGCTTAGAAATTTATATATATATTTTGATAAGATTTCTTTGTTTTTCCAAATATTATTGATTTTATATATTTTTAAAATATTTTAATGTAGTCTCTATGAACTGAAAACTAGTCCATGCATTGAAAAGTAAGACTTACGTAGATTGAAAAGGTATCTTTCAAATTAATGCATTGACAAAAAACATATTTAATGACTATTCACACGAAATTGGTAATGTGGAACTTTATGATACGAGGACAATTTAATTTACGATTGAGCGAAGCAAACGAGTAAATTAAATTTTCAGAGTATCATAATGTACTTTACCAATTCGTGTATGTCATTTTTTTTCTCCATGGTGCATAATAAAGTCCCGTTATGTACCAATGGAGGAAAAAATATATAATATAGTATAAATAAATGGTAATAAAATATATATACATTTTAAAGATATTGATATAGATATTGATTTCAAAATGAAAATCAATACGATTGCTTTTGTTTTACTATTTGTTTTTATTAAAAGAATTAATACATGTTTTGTCGATGACACATAAAAAGTAGTCAATGGCATACAAAGACGAGTCCATAGCGTTTAAAGTTCACTTTATATACCACGGAGAAAAAATTTATTATTAATATCGATTATGGTTTGAATTTGCATTTGCATTTGAATTTGAATTTACATAAACTAAAGAAACTGTCTATCTAGAGAATAATTATGATATCAAAAATAAATATTCAATTACATAATTACATAATCAATACACTTTATCCAAAGTTTTATATAAAATTATGTAGGTAATATTTTTTGCATATTTTGTAAATTAAACATTTGAAAAAAATAAATCAAATTAATCTGTTTATTTTTTTGTTCGTCATTTAAATATCTTTATTTTTCAATAAATCTATCAAATATATTTAAATTCAAATCTGTAATACTATATTTTGCACAATGACTTCAAATTAATTTAATTAAACCTTAATTACGGTAAATGTGGGAAAAATATATCTTTGAATACTTATACTATTTTTTAACATTAATTTTTCGGTTGAGATTATCGTTATAATAGAATACTATATGATACTATATGAATGCTACAAGAGTGTACCTTTTCGCCAGCCATATGATTTCCTCCAAAGGAACATATTCAAATTGTAAGAATTGTTCGTAGATATCGAGTAAAATCATATCAATTATAATTAATTCAAAAAATGAACAATTAACACTATGTTTATCTGACAAACAATACAAATAAGGTGGTTTGGCTTTACATGGGCTCTTCAGAGTGAGTTTTAAGCCCCTCTTTTTGAAACTTCTACCACATGAACTGAATTATGAAAACTATATCAATAACTAAAAGAATCAATTAAAAAATGTAAATTGGTTCAATGATTTATAATTTACAGATTATTTAAAATATGAAACAACATTATAAATATTTTTGTCTAGATTGGGAATAATATAAAATCGAATTTTTAGAAATAATTATAAATGCTCTAGTGTTTTATTTATGGCAAAATAAAATTGAATGGGAAGGTTAATTGAACATACATAATATAATCGATATATGATTGATATGTCAGATCTATAAAATTAAAAATAAATAAACTCGATGCATTTTTATGTATGGATTTGAATAAAACAGTAATAAACAGCCTTAAATATATTTTGAATTTAAACGAATCGATTTTGTATATTTGTTTGTGTGGAGTCAAAGTTAGATGAAGTCGTCCATGAATTCATAGTCATTATGAATTCATAGTTAAATATATTTTACAAATATGGATTATTTATATATCGCAACTATTTTACAGAAATACTTGAGTGTAATTGGAACAACACTAATATTTATGACAAATGCACTATCTACCAATTACTATAATTTATCGATGGTTAAAAATTGTCACCCCTGTAATAAAGTTCATATACAGTTTAACCATACCTATTTGGAAATTATTTCGGTATTGGCGAGTGTTCAAATTATTGTTAGGAATAAAGTTGACAAAAGATGCCTTGATATGGTTACCATAACTTGCTCTACATGCCAAAATTTACCTTTAGAAGAATATAAGGTGAGACTACCTTAATAATTAAATTTTCAAAGGATTATATTCTGTATTTATGTGAACATTATGAATAATGGTGGCCAAATAAAAAAAAATTATTTTCTAGGAGGTTAATTGTAAATAATACTAAAGCCTCCCACTAGGGCACAGTTCATTATTTCAATATAAAAAGTTTTTTTAATAAAATTACATCAGTGTTACGCATGCGTGTAACCGC
This sequence comes from Vannuccia rotundouncinata, assembly GCA_034780395.1. Lineage (NCBI taxonomy): Eukaryota > Metazoa > Platyhelminthes > Proseriata > Coelogynoporidae > Vannuccia > Vannuccia rotundouncinata. The sequence goes on along the minus strand of JAUZNC010022856.1, from coordinate 16,476 downwards.
ATACCATTACTGTATTATACAGTTATACATGTTACATAAATATCGATCACGCTGGATTGTACTGACTTCCCTTTAATTCAGTTTACAGAATAAGTCCCACTCTGCAACGGCCAACCCTAATGCAAAGGGAAGTTGGCCGTTAGAGAGGGGTGGCCGCTGTAGAGAGGTTTTGCTGGAATTTTTTTTATTTACATATATGTAGTAACTATGTATCAAAACCTATGTTAAGCTTAGTTGAATAGTATTTTGTTATTGCCTTTTATACGTATAAAATAAGCTAACCAATTGATTTAATTAAAATTATAGTTATTAAATTAGGCCATTACCGAGAGGTTGTATTGCTCAAATTTGCACAATTTTGCTGGCCGCTGGCCGCGTTAGAGTGGTGGCCGCCCCAGAGAGGGACTTTAACATTACAAATTGCTGTTGCATGACAAAAGTGGCCGTTAGAAAGGGTGGCCGTTGTAGAGAGGGGCCGTTACAGAGGGGGACTACTGTATGTGTTGGCTAGTGAGCGATATATCAATTTATGTTAAAGGAACGAAATTATTAATTTAATTATTTTTATATAAAGTATACACAAATTTCATCTTTTAGAATTTTAAATTTGATTATTTTGATTCAAGCCACTTTAATATAGAATATACATTTGTTAAGGAATATTTACTCTATACTATAAAGTTAGTAAATATAAATATATTTGCTAATATATAATTAGCACGTACAAGTATTAGACTGGTGTTATACGTACACATGTTGATTACATCAAAAAAATTGTACAGGGTTATATGATTGATAGCAAATGTTCGTTGAGTACCCTGCATGAAAGAAAATTTCATTTGTGAAAAGTATAACATTTAACAATTTTGAACTTGAAATAAAGAGCCCATTATAAATAAAACGAATTGATATAATATATATATATAATACAAGTAAAATAAATAAATAAATTATAGTATCAGCCATTCAATTTTTAAATAAATATGTAGTAAACTAAATGTTGTTGCTAGTTTTAATATAAATATGTTTTCAAAAGTTATTCATTCTCATCATCAAGTGTCTTCTCCGATACGAAGATTGACAAAAGTTTTTCCAAGCCTCTATATTTTCATCCTTTCTCTCTACTTCTACGTTTGTTTTGGGGTTGCTCCATTCCTTAATGTCATTTCTGAACATACGTTTTTGTTGTCCTCGGTCTATTTGTTCTATTTGTATAGCCGTACAAGTTTAGGTTTAGTAATTCTCCACTTGCTCCACTCGAAGCGCATTGTACTGCCAATCTAAATTTTATTGTTGCTACTCTTCCTGCTAGGTATTATTTTTTACTCAGACGTTCTAGAACCCTTTCGTTACTGATCTATTCTATCCAGTTTATGTTAAGAATTCTAAGATAGCACCATAGTTCCAATACCTTTTTTGTTCTTGCTGTTGAGGGTGTCTCCAGTAAAAATTATTATTGTCGCAGCATTGACATTGCCAGCATATTTTCAACGCTATATAAAAAATATATTTATTATTAGCTTTCTCTTATGTGGTGGAATGTTAACATGTTCCAAAATCTCAAAAAATTAAGAAGCTTGACGACTCTATCAAAATCTTTTGTTTAATCTATAAATCACAAGTGTAGTCATTTCTTCTTTTGTAGAATTTTTTCTGATACTATTCGAAGTGAGAAAACTTTTCACGTATACCTTTTCTAAATCCAAATTGAACTACGTACAAACTTGGACAATAATGGTTGTGATTCTATCCTTGATTAGGTTCATATGGATTTTTGCTCTTATTGTTCTGAAGTCATTGCAATTTATTGCCATTTTTCCTTTGCGATATGATAAAGACGCTTTCCAGAAAATTTGATGATTTGTGATTTATTAGCTAAGTTATTATGTCCAAACGAGTAAAAGTGAATAGAGTCTGAGAGAGAAAATTTATTTAGTTAAATAAGCCCATCAAATTAAATTGTATGTATAACATAAAAAAAAATAGTTTTGCTTACATAGTAAATATATACAATGTGCAATTTATATTTTATTGTTTGAGTTTTTTTAAATTATATCATAACTTTTTATTTATGTAGATATTTACATTAATATTATTTACATTATGGTTATTTTGTTATCAAACAACTTTTACAAATGTGTAGTATTTATAGGATAATTTATAAAATTAAATTAAGCAAAATTAATTAATTAAGTACATTTTCGACTGAGATTATTTGCATATTCGAAACATTTCTTTTGGTAACTATTTCTAACTCCACACAATTTTAATTTTAGTTTATTTATTAAAAAGGCTCCTTATCGCAAGGTCAGAAAATTTACTATTTTAATTTTAATTTTAATTGTTAATTATACTATTTTGTAATACAAGGTTTTCTTAAAGATTGTGTCGCTTAGAATTTAATTATTAAAGAACCGTTTTGTCTGCCATAATATTATAATAATTTTTATTTAAGTGAAAGTTATTATAATAGTATTATAACTCTCATTTAGACATGTCTTTTCGGTATACCAACAAAACCATTCTCATTACAAACCTTCACACGTAAAAATTTTGGTGAAGGCACAGACAAATAGTTAATCTAGCAACTTAATTCTAAAATCAACAGTGCACGTACATGATTTACATTATATTTGACATTTTACATAATTATTAAAAAAAAAAATTTTTTGCTTTTGTTCAACTGAAATATTTGTATTGCATTTGAAATTTTGTTTCATTCTTTTTGTTTATAAAGCTCATAGAATAAAAATTGTTATGTACTTCTTGATTCATCATTAATAAAATTACACTTTTAGCATTGTAGTTTTAGCGGATTATTTGATACAGAGTGTTAAATACTTTACATATATATTTTCTAGGCCTCTTTGAAACACTTATTTAAAAAACTGATAATTTATATTTTCTTTTTATTACAATTACAATAGTCAAACGGTACATATGTTTTTTCTTTATTTTTATCTTTATCAAGTTTAGAAAGCATATATGGAGATTACTAAAAAAATAGATGAATTGCATAGAGGATGCCTCAAGTTGAAAAGAAGCGCAATTGATTTTGAGTATAATCAAACTGAAAATGAAACACTTCACTTACAAAACGTTATTTTGCATTTACCTGTCCAACATGACGATTCTATAGAAGTATTGTTTATTCCAATTATAAACGACTTTCGATCAAATCAGGAAACATTAATAATAGAAAACATTAAACGTAAGACAATTTCAAAAACTTCAGCACAGCTTTTATTTTTAAGAACATTCATAAATTATTACACGGTCATTCAAAAATATTTCGAAAATATCTATACAAATATTTACAAATATCTATATTGAAAAAACATTTGAAACTAACGTTTTTTCTAATAAAATTTTTAAAGTAACATGTATTGTAAGAAATTATATGTAAGCATATTTATTTATACTAACTGTAAACATTTTTAATCGAAAAAATTTCGTAATTACATAGTTGTGCATATTACATTTGTTTGTACATATTACTTTTATATTTGAATATTCAACGTCCCTTTAAAGTAGCGCACTGTTTACCTCATTGATTACTGTTTTACAGAAGTATCAATTGACGAAGAAAGCTATACAATAGAAACAGATATTTGGTGCTTCAGAAAAATTCGGTGGCGCAAAATTGCCAAAGAGTGCGCAAATGATGTACAAATTAGGACTTATTTTAGTGATTTCAGAGATTGGGCAACATTTGAAATAGTTGACACTGTTAGTGCAATTAAGGATAGTAAGTGTTTGCAATTTATTTCACAAATACTAAAAAGTACACATCTTAACCGCATACAAAATACACAGATAACATTTTTCTTTTGATACAATATTTTGGTTAATTAAATTCAATGACATTTATTGTGCTAAATTAAATGCAAAGAAGACGAAACATATGCACACCAGAATGGTCATACAAAACTCTTTGAATGGTGGTGACAACTTAGAAATGGTGAACAGCAAAAAGGCCTTATTTATATATTATGAGTGATTTACTGTTTTGAAAAAAAATTACTATAATTTGAAAACTTTTATTCAAAATCGTATAAACTTAGCCTTATTTAATAAAGATTTGTTCTTTATAAATTTTTACTTAAGAACTGACTATATTTTACTTTTTCTGATTACCAATTTGTACTTGAAAATAAAAAGTTTTTTCTTAATGTTCCACTTTTATAATTTCAAAACAAATATTTCCTTAAATGTATACAACTATAAACTCGCTAATCTTGTTATTTAACCAGATGATAATAACCTGTCAGAAATTTTCATTATATAGATGTATACATGCAACCAGAAAAAAGATATATTTTCGTCCCTAGCTCACAATTGAACAAAATTAAAAAAGCACACACATCCATGCGTACTCGTGACATCGCCGATTTTGTCATCATTCTTCATTTATATCTTACTTGTCCGTCGGCATAGGGAGTTAACAATCAACTTGTAGCAGCATATACTTCTTCTGGTAACTCGTGCCGCAATGCGCTTGTAATTAATCAAAAGTAATAAAGAGGGACTATACAGTTGTATCATCTTTACATTTGATTGTTAGTTGTAAAAATATATATTTGGCAGGTCATATATTATATTACCCCAAACCTGGAAGAGTCATGGAGGTATATCCGAAATGTATCGGCGAGAAAATGGAGGTGCTAAATGATGAACAGATGATTGGAGAATCTTTAACAATTGAAGAATGCATCAGAAAGGATATAGGTAAATTATTTTTTATTTTCTTATTTTAAATGAAATGTTTTTGTTGTTGTCGATGAATATTTTCGTTTAATTTTTTAATGTTTTGTTTATATAAAATATTTTAGTATTTTATGTTATCCAATTTCATAACAATGAAATGTTGTGTACAGGAATTTATATGCAGTTAAAAATCCGAATAAAACTATCTATCCCAATATTGTTTAGATTTAATCATTAAATGTAATCATAATAATCATCATAATCATTACATGTTGTATTCATTTTTTATTTTAGAATATTATAATGTTTCTATTTCATTCGATTCGTCTGGTATAAACATCGATTGGGCTGATTCTATTTTCGAAGAGCTTTTCTATTTGGTCACACTGCATATACAAAACAAAATTATAACCAAAAACACGACACAGGATTTATTGCGTAAGAAAAATTTGTTCACAAAGAGTTAAAACAAAATAAAAAATTACCATTGGTATTACTACTATTAAAAATATTTACTATTTAATTACAAATGTTTAAAAACTCCTTTTATTGAGTGTTTTATACTGCACAATTGAAACTTTGGAAGAACAATTAGGAGTCTATCTTGAAAAATAAGGTTTATAGAAATAATTTATTAATATAACAATTATGGAACTATTACTGTGCCATCTGGAAGCAAGTTCTAATATTAAGTAGGTAGTAATTTAAACAAAAATAGTAAATTATCTTCTTTAGATATTCCATGGCCAACTTCAATTACCTCATCTAAAATATCCGTAAATATTGCACCGTTTACCCCAGATGGAAAAAAGAATTTATCGACACCTCTTATTCACTGCAAGTTTGCTGATGGTACGTAATTTTATTTTATACCTTTTTTACAACTGAGATAACAAGACTTAAATTTTCCATAATTTTTTAATTATCATCATAAATTATTTTTATGTTTTATAAATTGATTTGGCACACTATCAATATTACTACGAAATATAACACACAGTGTGTTAAAATGAACCAACTTTTCTCAAATATCTTCATTTTCTCATTCTGTGATCAGTACAATAGTTGTAAAGAAAATAATCAAATAATTCAGAACAATTATTTTGGGATCTTTTTATATATAGCTACATTTATAATGCTAAGTAAATTCGTAGAAAATTTTAAAATAAAAAAAATAATCTATCAATACTTAAATAATAATTAATAAAACCAAAAATTCAAAATAAATTTTATTTATTCATAATCACCACTTTTGCGTCGACGTAAAAAATAATTTCATCACAATACAGTGTTGCTGTAAATATGTAATACTTCCTTGAGGTTTTAATATTACCCCATGAAGTTTTGAAGGGTGAATATAATAGCGGTAACATGCCGGCCTACAAACCAGGAGGTCCCCTCATAAAATCTACTTTTCTATAAGGAAATTTTCTACAGCATTGAAATTTTGAATAAATACTGTTTACTGGTTTGTGGTTTCAATAAATACTTATCCATCTTACTACTCTGTAGTAAAAATTTTAAATATATAATTAAATAGTATCTCTCTATATGAAAAGTAAAATTTTTTATTCGGCGTTAGAAATATTTATTTCAAAAATGATCTTTCAATTGTAAAATAAAAATGTGTTTAGTTGAATAAATTGTACTGGTCATATATAATTGTAACTATATATATATTTATTCAAAGAAAATTTAGTTTAATCAAAACTATAAGTTTATTTTCGTATTAGACGTAAAAATATCTTCATACGCCGGGAAATAGTAACTATGCCATAAATATTTCCACATAAATAATCTGTCAATAAATTTTAATTATATAAATTCATCTACCATTAATTTTGATTATCGTATAACGCGCCATGACGCCTGCTCTTAAAAAGTATGACACCTCAGTAACATGTGTTAAATCATGTAGACATATAAATTATAAGGGCTTCTTTATTTCAGACTTTGAATCAACGATTACTCTCAAAACGGTGGATGGTGGATGCGACAAGGCCATAACTTGGGAAGTCCAATGTAGTTCAATATTAAACATTGAAGTCAAGTTTTTTAATACTTCTGTAAAATTAAAAGATATTCGTTCGGAAGAAGGTTGGTTGTTTCTGTAAATGTAAAAATGTAAATTTTAGAATTCTAATGATTTGTGGATGTTGAAAAAAACATATAAAATCTAATTTTTACAAATGCGTTCAATTCATTCAAAATGATAATTAAATAATTGTAATTAACAAAGAAGATATACAAATCAATCTAATTTATAAAATTCGCATTTACAAAATAAAAAACGATAAATCTATTAGACACATAAATAAATATTAAATAATAAAATAGTGAATAGTAGTCAATATAATTTTATTTAATTGTATCAGGATATATATATATATATATACATTTACAAATTTATTTTGAGATCTTGTTTTATTTATCCAATTATTCAACATTATTCAGTCTTTTTTTGCAGGTATCTATTTTTTGCCAAACAACAGTATTATTACACAAATACGTATCAAGTCCAAATTCGATCTGAATTACTCCAATTGGATATCCTTGAATAAAAAAAGTATAACAAATATATTTATGTTACTTATTGCATTTCTTAATTGTTTAAAAAACTATGTTTAAATAAGCGGTCAGCCACCAAAAATTCATCTTAATGAGTTTATTGAAAAAAACTATATTCTATTAATATCATTGAATATCCTAGATGTGCACAAAATGAGTTAACCATTCACCCGTGCTTAAAATACCGGGAATATCACAAAGGAATAAACCAAATTATAATAAGTGTACATTTTAAAAATAATAGAAATCTTGCTTTTCATAAACTATTATGCAAAATATGTTAATATATTTGTTTTTTAATATAACAGAACACAATATAACTATTATAAAAAAAAGAATAATTCACACTATACTGACTAATGTATGTTTTATGTTTCAGTGAGTGATATTAAAGCCTTTTTAACATATTCCGGTGTAGAAGCAACATGGGAATTGCTTCAAATAGATTCGTTATACTACGACTTGAAATATAAATCAGTATACCTCATTTATATTTTTAATGAATCGGGGTATATTATGTATTCTCACGTAATACCATTAAATGCTTTTAATATGAAATTCAAATGTAAGATAATTTTAAATTTTTGTAAAACTTTAAAAAAGTTAGATTTTATAAAATACTTAAATGACATACAATTAGATAATTTTAATTGTAGTTTTAATGATTTTTCAAATTATTGCTATGAATTATAAATTTATCAATGAATATTTGTTTGGAAAACAGTGAAATTATTCTTGCATTAATTTTAGTAATTTGTAATTTACTTGATTAAATTAACCAAAAATTATAAAAAGTTTTTAAAAGTTTTGACGATTGTTATATTGTAATTATCATTTAATCAACTATTTATATCTGTATGTAGTACCATATAAATTCTCTGTCATTTTACAGATGAATACAGTAATCCCCTTCCAATAATATCGTTTATTGGAATAAATTTAAAAATAGAACAAAATGGGGAATCATTGTGCTTACCACATACACACATCGAACAGTTGGATTGTACTCAACGACAAAGTGAGTGGAATTTTCTATAATTGGTGTAAACCCTACATCACAGAAAATCAAAATTAAAAATAATAATAATATGTTAAGTTCTTGTATCTTGTAATAACACAAGCAAGTTCTTGTGTCCCCATGAGTAGTAATAATATAAATACTTAAAAATGCAGTACTGGCCATACCGTTAAAAAAAGAGCAATCCAAAAAATAGGTTTATCTAATGAAATTAATGGAACATACAATATGTAGTTAATACATAATCATATTAATGTCAGTAATCCCAATATGTTGTTCATTACACGTAGTTGTTATTCAACCAACAGCTTCAATTATTTTCGCATGGTAACCGAAGAGTCGTTGAGTCCCTTCGCGTCCGGGCTGCAGTGAACTTTGGGAGTTCAGCATATACAACAAATTCATTCCGGTCATCAGACGAATCAAAGTTTTTCTTAGAGCTTCGTGTCTTAGAAATATGTATATATCACACATATTTAAATCGGAAGAAAAGGGGTTTGGCTCAGTAGTTGGATGTTTATTTCAGCAATGTGTATAGAGGTGGTATTGACTGTAAGGGGTCGAGAATTGTCCTGCATAAAGTGCATATTTTCTGGACGAATGGGATTGTGAATCATCAACAGAAATAGATCTAGTTCTTGAAGGAATTTAATATATCTGTCTACGCATACGTACTCATAGTACACTGTCATGAGACGAATCTATTATAGAACTACAATTTTTTTTCCAAATATTGATTATTATTATCGTTCACGGTTTTTTAAACAGTTACTCTTTTTTAACGGTATGGCCCATATTTGGTCTTTGAAGGATTATGGATTATGATATATATTATAAAAAATAACTAATTGTATATTTAAAACGCTTGTTGTTTAATCATCCATCACATTGAAAATGTTTGTTAGATAAATTTATATTTTATTACGCAGGAAAAGTTACTTACTTACTTACTTACTTACTTAGTTATTTACTTACTTAGTTAGTTACTTGCTTACTCTATAAATTTATTTTACTTTAATTTATCCAGCTATTAAATACATATTAAAAGTTTCTAGAAGTTAGTTTTTTGTTATCAAATTTTGTTCACAAGTATGACGAACCAAGTATTATAAAAAATCTAATTTTGCTTTTATTGTATTATATAATATTTGATATATTTTTATACTGAATAATTAAATTATGCACGAGGTATATACAATTCCCTGATATATTATACCTACAAGACCTATAATAGTTGCCTCTCAACATACGAGTATCTTAATATTATATAATTTATTCATGGAAATTATGGGACAAATATATATTGCGTTCTATTTTTTTAAGCTGAATATTTAGTCAAATTATTTATGAAAAAAATAAAAAAGTTTCTATGTACATTTAGGAATTGTGGATATTTTTATCAATAATAAAGACTCTTCCAACACACAGTTTGTGATTACATGGACACCAAAACGAGAAGCCTGCAAAACTAGTTTTCAAATACGTATTGAGGTAAAAGGAGAAAAAACCACTGATATTGAAATTACTTTCCGTCCAAGTAAGAAGCATATTTTGAAATTAATGTTTGTAAATTCATTAATTATATTGAATAGTAATATTTCTAAAAACAATTAGAGAGTAGATATTTGTTTGCTATTTATAATAGCATATAGCATTTAGAAGTCCTACAAAAGAATTCTTTAATGACAGATAGTATGGCTTGTATAAAACAATCGAAATTGCTATATTATTTGGAACAATTTGAAAATTTTAAAGCAAAAGTTGTATACAGCCGGGTTTTAAGGATTGCCGGTTGGCGCTTTGCAGAAAGTGTGGTTCGACAAAATAATTTTGGTAAAAGGTTTTTTTTTTTCTTTAATTTTCTTTAATTTTTTTCTCAAGTTTATTTTCTGAATATAATTCTTTTAGAATATTTGAATCGATTTTAAATATTGTATACTTTTAGAGTTCAAGTATATATCAGATGTATCGATTACTGGTTTAAAAGTTTCCGTTCGGTCTTATAATAGCAAAATCCTTGGCCAATCACTAAAACGGTTTGGTATATGGTCATCGTGGTCACATTGGGACACTGGCGCTCCAGTTTGGAACAAATATTTCAGTAAATATTGCTTCTTAATATTTATTATTTTTAATTTATGAGGTATTATGTTATTACAAACAAATATATCAAGTCAAATTTCTAAAGAATTTAAATAACATTTTAGTCATCCTCTTCGCCGCAATCGTCATATTAATCGTCGGAGTTTTTGCTTGGTAAGTAATTTAATGAATGCATTAAATATTTTTTGGGAAATATATAAAAATGCTGTTTGGCTTTGAATTAAGTATAATAATAATATATGTGGGTAAAATATAAATAAAAATTACAGTAAAATATGTTAACCCATATGAAATATAGTCATATATTTTTTTTAATTGTCCATATTTTATCATTCATATTCTTAAAAAAGATTATAACAATAACTCTAACTTTTCAGGCGATCATAATTTAAATATTTTTAGTTAATAATTCTTCAAGAGTCGCGAAATAATACAAGAAGATTATTCGTATCTATATTTCTGTATATTTATAACCACAAATTAATATTTAAATATTTAAATATTTTAATAATTTTTAATTCTTTTTCAAAATATATAATTGTATATTGTAAAGAATTAGCTTGTTTAAAATTATGATTTTGCATGTTTACGTATTTCAGGAGACTTATTGTAAAGGCGCGAAAGAGAATCAAGGATAAAAGGATGTATGCAAAAGTTTACTTTGATTCTTTTTGAATTCATTACAGAAAAATATCATCTAAAAATGCAAATAATTGTTTCAATAAATTATAGATAAGATATAGTACAATATAGTAGCTGATGACTATTTTGAGAATTAAAATAATATTTTAATTATCACAATTCCGCATTTTTCTTTTCTTTTTTTAAGGTTCAATCAAATAACAAGTTTGTACCAATACACAAACCAAGTTGCGTAAGTTTTTTTATTACACTAACATTATAAATTTTGGAAGAAAAAAAACTTTACAATAATTTAAATTATAAAAAGAAACTTTAATACAATGATTACAATGCACACATGCTCACACAATTATTTAAAATAATGTGTGTCATACTTTTATGAACGTATTTTAAAAGTTAAATTTAATATAGTCTACTACTTATGTACTATTGTATATATTATACACACAAAAGCTTTAACTTGTATTATGAATTATTTTAAAAAGTACATTTATTATGTTCATTTTAAATGTTATGAAAAATGGTTTAATGACTATGTTTTTTTATTTATCTACCGACCACTAAATAAAACTATTTTTATAACGCAGTTGATCATATATCATTATTATTATAAAAAATGTGGGAATAATGTGTTTGTGAACTAAATGTTACAAAACATATTACTATAGAGAATTTTATTAAAATAATATATTTACAAAAAATATAAATAGTCGCCATCATCTATAAGACACCTTAAATGATTATAGTTATCATAATTTAAGTAGTTTAGAAGTATTCTCATTTTACATTATTTAAAGGACACCTTTAACCCACTAATAGATGTGCTCTTGAGTTGTGCCACCTGAAAAAGTGTTAAAACTTCAGAACAGTAATTAAGATATTTTCTATAAATTTTGCATATTTTAATTGCATTTAAAATATGGAAGCCTATTTGTGATATTTTATTGATTATTTATCCAAACTGCGTTTTGTAAATCTATTTTAGGACAACACCAACAGAAACTCATGCCACCGAAACTGAGGAAAGTGAATCTTCATTTCAAGGTGCCTCAATATTTTACAACAATAAAACGGAACCTATTAACAAACCAAGTGTGATCCAAGCAGAAAAAATGCTCAAATTACATGATCCTCGGAGAGACACTGGTTTCATATTTAAAGACAATTTAACAAGCCAGCTTACGAAGAATTCTCCGGTTTCATCCGTAGGATCGATATAACTACGGTTTTTGATTTTTTCAATAACACCGATAGGATGAGTCATATTGTACAAAACTTAATAATAGGAAGGTAATTATAACTTGATACAAAATATTAATTTAATATCAATAAAATAAGAATAGATTTACTCAATAATCCTCTAATCAAACTAAATTAGACAATTTTCGATATATATATATATATAAAGTAAATATCTTTTCAAAATAAATCTGAGAGTATTATAGTCCAGAAGCACTACTCTGTTACCACTACCATAAGTCTGGTTCCTAGCTCCTTTGATGTTGAAATCATCGGTTCATCATAGGGTATGTGTTGACATTCATGCAACAGTCAAGAAGCATCCCACTGTCATCCCACAAGTACTAGCGATACATGCTATCAGTGGCTGTGATACCGTAGCAGCCAGTTATGGTATTGGTATGTCGACAGCTGTTGCCACATCGAACAAGAGGTTCGTCCTGGACTCCCTCGGTGTGATCGATGTTCCTTGGGATTATGTGGAGAAGAAGGTAATCAAATTCATGTTCAATGCATATGGAGGATTAGGTGTAACCGTAAGTGAATGCTGTAAGCGGCAGTGGGCACAAAATACAGCTAAATCCTCTGATGCACCGAAACTCTGTTTCCTGGCACCGACCACAGAAGTATTCATGCAGAACACAAAACGAGCACACTTCCAAGTTGCACAGTGGTATGCGCACTGGATTCCGATCATCCCCACTCGATCCAAAGGATTATGCCTGAGAAGGCGATGATATCAACAAGTCGTTCTCTGCAACTACTGTGACGAAAGGTGTTTGTTTGGTACCAGATTACGTGCACAAGCTCATTGTGGGGCTCGGGGCCTGGGGGCTGGGCTTTCCTGTTTATAAAGATAGAGTTTTAGGAAGTTCTTTCTATGATAAAAGTAAATGCCAAGCGTGGGTAATCATTACACACAATGGATTATTTAACTACATGGTCTAGAGTACTCAAAAAAGCAAAGAAACGATTGTTAGCAGACATTGCAAGATTTTGAGAAAAATTCGCAGTGTGTCACCGGTCTATTATTTAGTGTAATATATTTACTTTTTGATATTTTTATATGAGCCTAATCTTCACAATGATTGATGTATAAATTTTAGCTATTGTATATTTTAGATAACAATTCCCGAATGTATACAAAATAATGTGTATACTAGTCTACTCTATGGTACGCCTTTCTAATATTCAAAAAATTATTTTATAAATTCTTACGCATATATACTACTACAGTACTTTACAATATGAGTATTAATATTGATAGCCAATTGATTAATATATATGTATATATTATGAATGTAAGATATCTATTTTAATACAATAAAGATATAACACAACATAATTTTATAAAGTGTTGTGTTGGTAATGTTAAGGATACGTTTTGTTCTGGAAATAAAAAAAATTGCAATTAAGTTTTTGTTTCATATTTAGTTTTAAATTTGTAATTTTATGACTTAAAATATATTAAATTAATCTAGAATAGAAGAATACATGTAGTAAGTAATAAAACTCAGATATTATGACTACCACTAATAAAAATGTTAACCAATCAAAATTATTCCACAAAACGACGACTGAATTAATTAGAATTGAGCAAATAAAATCCGTGGTGTCCAAAACAGCTAAAATAAAATGTAAAGGCAACTTAAATTTAACTGATACATTTATAGAAATGTTTACATAAATTGTATTTTACCACATTTTATTATTTTTGAGATTTATGTCTTAATCATTAAAAGACAAAGATTAGCAGGTTTTATACTTTACTTATTCATAAATAACAAAAAGTAATATTTATTAACTGTATGTTGATGGGTTTCAAAGCCAATTTTCAATTTAACGATTCATTAAGCATCCATTATGGTTTTAATAATACAATTTGTTTGTAAAATATCTATTCACAAAAATATAAGAATAAGTTAAAATAATATAATAATAACCTGTAATAATATAAGAATAAAATGTAAGAATAAGTTAAAATAATATGATAATAACCTGTGTTAAAGGGAGGTTAACATTATATAAAAAATATATAGGTTTAATATGGAAAAGAAACTGGTCAAATTTCATTTTATTTGTTATTTAGGTAAACATTTAAAAGATCACTTAATCAATTTTTTGATAACTTTAACACATAATAAATTAGTAATTAAAATTATAAAAGGAACTAAAAATTTAATTAAGAATTTAGTGATTTTAATATGTGTTTAAAGTTGTACCGAAAAAATTATGTTTTAATTATAAAATATTGAAATATATCCATGCTACGGACTGGTAAGTTAGTTATCAGTGTTTAACTCGTGATCCGCACGCGTAATTTATCAATGTTTCATCTCTTCATCATACAAATTTTTGTGATTTAAATTTTTTTTAACAAATTATGTTAGTATTATTATTATTTTTGTTAGGGTTTATGTAGCTATCTAAATGAATAAAATGGAACTGGAACTTTTCTAAATTTAGTAAGAATTAAAAAAAAATTATATACTCATAACTCTAGAAATACATAAATTTTTTTTAAAGATATATTTAACAAACTAACGGTTTTAAAACTTTACTAAAATCGAAACTATAGTTATTAAAAAATGTACCTAATATAACAATTATAGTTCATAAAACAGTTATTAACAGAAGTGCTGTAATTTAGTATACTTTTCCTTTTTAGCCTAGGTGGAATATATATTATAATATTTATATTGCCTAACTTTTAATTTTCCTTTTAATTTAATTAAGTAATATCCCTTACTAAAAATTTCTAATTAAAATCTAATTAAAAAAGTGTTCCAATTCCACATTAACTTCTAATTAACTCAAACAAATCTAATTAAATTTAATGAGAGCTTCTAATCAACTTCTAATTAACTTGTTCCAATTCCACATTAAAATCAAATTAAATTTAATACGACGTTCTAATTAAACTTAATGAGACCTTCTAATTAACTTATTGATTTTAAATCTAAAATTACATTATACCAGCTACCTAATTACATTGCAATAAAAAATAACATAGCATTCATAGAATTATATACCAATCGTGTATTGTAGTAGAGTATAATATACATGTATAAATTATTATTTACTACATTGACTAATGGTTATTTTTCTAATAGGATCAACGTTCATAGTTAAAAATTATTAGTTATAAAAATTGATCATCAACACCTCTTCAATAACTGTGATGTCACACCCAGGATAAAGATGGTTTTGTTCATAGTCTTTGACCTCATTATCATCAAGTCCTGTATCTCCTTCTTGGACAATATCTTCATCAGAACCCCCGAGACAATTATAAAATTCTTCATCAATGGACACATCTACAAATAAGATCAAATTATATTTAAATATGAACATATAATTATATATTAAACAATTGAATATACAAGTCAACATTTTACTGGTATTTATTGACTTTGAAAATAGTAGTCTATACCTATACAAACAATATTTAATAAACTATTATTAATATATTATAACTATACTTTTAGCAGGCACACATTACTTTTTCAACTTTTTAATTTTACTTTTTTAGTCTTTCAACTTTTTAAACTTCAGGATAGACTACATTTAATATTGATTATTAAATGAAAAAAATTGTGTCAGCTAGAAAGTAGGTAAATTAATTATAATAAATATATAATTATTGGTTGTTTTATAGGTTTAGACTATAGCAGGCATAGACTAGATCTCCAATTATATAGTTGAAATATGTTTAATGAAATATACTTAAAAATTAATAATTTGGGCCCATGATACAGAATGATACAAAAGTTGTTCACAAGAAACAGCTATTATATAAGGGGTTGCATAAAATACGTGACGCCTGAGAGGGGGTTCTGAAAATGTCACAGACCGTCAATGGGGGAGGGGGGTAGTAAGTGCAGCGTCACATGACGCTGACAAAAATAGCGAGAGTGACACTCTATGTATTTTTACTATAGTTTAATTAATATATATATAATCTGTATATAATATATGTATCAAAAGTGTTAGAGGACTGTGTGCTGTGTCTAGTATTAATAGGTTATAAGGTACTTAAATTATGGATTAAATTTAATTTTCTCATAAATAATAAAAATTGTCATATTGCAAGTTTTATCAGAATATCGATTTATATGTATTTATGGTTGGGGGGGGGGGGGGGGGTTGACCAGCGTCACGTATTTATTTAGGGGGTATGCAAAATTGTCAAAGCATTA
>JAUZNC010022845.1:3377-17542 GCA_034780395.1 Vannuccia rotundouncinata | reverse complement strand
CTGGCTGTCTGGCTGCTGTTTCTGATGTTATTTGTGAAAAAATTAACATTTTACTATAAACAAAACTTTAGTACTATGTATACTGCATTATGTCTATAATAATATATTATACTAAATGGGGATTGGTCCACGGCTGAATGTTTAGTAATTGTATTCTCTCATATCTTCTTTTCGATTAATGCTTATAGATTGAAAGGTGGATCCCATTTTGTTGTGTTCTGTTTAAAGAGAATCACGCCTGATCTTTTTGCATCTCAGATACTATATACATTTCTCGCTATCTATCAGTAGCTGATGGTTTCTCTCTTGTGTAAGTCTTGTAATGATCTATTATTGAATGAATAACAAGGTATCAATGTCCGAAAGTTGAAAATGAATAATATGATATTCCATACTATACTGTTTGCTTCTTATTGAGAATTTTAATTGGGCTGGCATTTATGTATGATTCGCGTGCATTGCGATAGTTCTCATGTTCTTCAACATTCATATTAATGTAAAAACTTTTTTGAAAATATTAATAAAAGAACCTTGGTCAAAACACTAAATCTGACTAAAATTAATAATATGTTTGCATAAAGGTACTCTTTATTTAAAGTTAAATATTGGACTATTATTTAGAATGCAATTTTGGAAATTCGGTTATAGCCTCCGGCTAAACATAAATAAATTTTACATTAATTTATTTCACAATGTAAAACATTCATAATAAAGTGTTTACAATACCGCGTAATCTCTGGTATTGATTAGCGCACATTTCTTTATCATTATTTTAATTGTAGCAGTACAGCATATTTTAGGTACTGTAGTACCACCTTATAGAGAAGCGGCTTAGTAATCTTTTGTTATTGGTAAGCCACCTGCTTAGACTTACTAATATTGCTTTAAACCACGGTGGGTTACCTAGATATCAAACATAGTCTTGAAATATTCTTCAAAAATGAGTGTGTTTAATTTTATTGATATGAAGAGAGCACGTTAAACATTAATTCATCAAGAATAAAAATTTACAGGATTGAATATCATTAATAACAAATTTTGTTTTTATATATTAATACTATAATTAAATGACGTGAGTTCAAAAATAGTATCACTATAAAAATTGCTAACAATTTAATTAATCGTGTGAATATAAGTATTACTTGTCCAAGCTTCATAAATAAAGTTCAGTCTATGGAGACATTACACCAATTTTTTAGGCATCAAAAATAAGAGTATGCTATATTTCAATTTTACGCCACAGGAACTGATAGAATAATAAAACTAAAATTACGTAATAAATTAGTATATAGTGCTCATTAACGGAAATATTAAACAAAAATAAAATAATGATTCCAAACTTTATAACTAAACATTGAATAACGAATACTCTTGATTCTAAAACAATTACGAATATAAAAATATCCTTATAAACTAAGTTTTAATAAAGTGAGGAACTCAAAACAATGAAAAAGTATACTTATTTTATTAAACAAAACAAATACATTATTACACTGAACATCAGAAGGGCGTTTTGAACCACTAGTAGAATTAATTATGTCTAACACTTGCTTAATAATCCGGACTAGACTAAAAATGTATTAATTTAAAATAAGTACAGAAGATTCAAATGAAGTGATGCACAAGTTAATAATCTTCTGGAAGTTTGAGGGCCAACTCTGGCTTATCAAGACCAAGTTGTCCAGGAGTAGGAATACCCAATTCCTTGAGAGTTGGCTCTATCTGTGACATCATCCATGGCCAAACATCTTTATTTGCCTTGGACTTAAACTGAAATCAGAAAGAGAAACCGTTAAAAATTTCGTATTTTGACAAATTAGTGTACACGTCACGTCAGTGTTGTATAAAACGAACGAATAATCGCAATATTTGTGATAAATCGGTAAAATTACTGCGATCAATCGTTATGGCGAAGGACAGCAGAAGATTGTTGTACAAAACCCTTCAAGGTAACGATTATTTGCTCAACTGTCTGAACTACTTTGAAAAGATTATACTATTCCATCACATAACGCCCACACATTTACTTGACAAACTCGAAAGAAATGTTCGACAATATGATTATATTGCTCATACCGTAGAGATAGAATAACATATATTTATAAATATGGCACATGCGCAAAAGAATTAGTCTATGAGGTTGCCCTAACCTTTTTTTAAAATGCCTAGTTTAATAAATAATACTCAACCATTATATTTTAAAGATGTATTTCGGAAGAATAGTAAATTTATAACATAATAAATTGCAATAAATACGCAGAATTCAGTGAACACAAGCTGTTATTTTCGTCCCAATTATAAAGGACGATATATAACCACATGTAATGGTTAATAGAACTACATATTACTAAAGGACATAATAGACCCATTGTGCATAGAGTAAAATATTTATGAACGCTATTACTGAGAGAGATCCTCATCGGATAAAAAACATTCCCTCGATCCTCAACGCACCGCGAAGGATACTCATAGATTCCTTACACCAACCTCTATAATAGCAAATCATAAAGAGCGCAGAATAGTTTTAAAGGTGGCGAATAATCGGTATGTTTTATAGTTAATAGCAAGTTTTATACAACAATTTAAATAAAATTATAAAACAGAGTTTGCGAAGAAATAAGCCCTTTGTAAAAATCATTGGGATAGTGCTAGATTTCAACACTCTGATTACGTAGTTGAGAATCATATATAATAATCAAGCATGTACCTCTACGGCTTCCAAAAACCTAATGGCAAGGGTCAATTCGTTTGTTCTCCTACAAGCTTTAAGAGCTGCAATCATGATCTCCGGCTCAGGAATAACATCATTCTGGTGAAGTTCAGTGAGTCCTTTACGCACCCACCACCCATCAAGATCTTTCTTGTTAAAAAAGTCTAAGAAACGTTTGTCAAAGTCTTCAGGGGATTCTTCCACTTCGTGACTGTATGCTCGTTGTTGTACACCAGCGTTCGCTGAAATAAGATTAAAGAATAAATTAGATGCCATTATTGTTACGAAAAAGTGTTCTATTAGTTTAGAATGGTTCATGGTTCAAAATAATAAAATGCATAAGATTACTTACTGAACAAAAACATACAAATTCTTAATTACACATAACATACAAATTAATTCAGACTAAATAATCACTCTAAATAGAAGTTCTAGTGGTAAATAACAAGTATTTTTATTTGTATTTTGTTGTTCAGTCTAAATTCATATAAAATGAAACCGGATTATTATGTATACATACATATGTAGTATAAAAGGAGCAGACACAAAATATGCATCATAATATGTATTCTTATGTAGTTTAATGGTAAAAATATATACAGTAATTACATAATAAAAAATATATGCATTGTATGTATCCAAGAGTTTACAACAAGTGACTGACATAACAGAACAATAAATATTATTAATAATCACTGATTGATTTTTGTACCTATTAAATGGGTAAATATACATTTTGGACCAACAAAACATACTTATTAAGCAACTAATGTATTAACTTGTATGTAAAAACAAACTAATTAAATATCAATTCACATCCAAACCAAATGGTACTGGAAAATAAATAATCAAATGAATAATTATTGGTAGAATTATAAATATAAAAACAATGAAAAACACCATGATTTTTTGTATAATTCTTTAGTAGTACAATACATTTTTTCATATTTTCTCAGAAATTGTGAAGAATATCCTTTTAAATATAATCATTTGATAAACACAATATAATATGCAATAAGATGCCCAAACTGAGTTAGAAATCACCATAAGAGAATAAGTTAAGGTATATAAAAGAATAATAGAACCTTTAAATGATTTGCATTAAGGACATGACAATTTATAAATATATTAGTAATTACAAAACATTCATTTTACATTTTTATAGCTTTAATTAATAAATTTGGAGAAATCCTATGAATTTGTCTCACACCAATTATGGTCATGTAAATGACCATAATATTGTCAATACATTTATGAAATACTTATTTATTAATACACACATTATATTGAACTTCTTTTATTTATAATTGAGATTCCCAAATATTTGTGTGTCTCACATCTACAACTCAGGAAAAATGTTTTTTTTTTTAAATACAATAACTTAATTTGCAGAATTTTTTTGAAAGAGAACAAAAAGTAGGAGTATAGGACACATAGCAAATTTATATATTCTAATAGATTTTTTTAAATTTTAATTAACATGGAATCTCCATAAAATGAAAATATATCAATCTCATTCCCATATTCCTAAAGTATTTGATATATATTATTTGAAAATGACCCTGTCTACAAAAAATCAACATTAATTCAGGAAAATTACACTGATGAAATTTTTAAAAACTATTAAAAGACTCTTCCAAGGATCAACTAGAAATTCCAGAACATTCCTATGTAGAAAAAAACAGAAGTATATAATGATATAGTAGGTGTATTTTAATATCTACATGAGAAACACAGAGAAGAATGAGAAGCAT
This sequence comes from Vannuccia rotundouncinata, assembly GCA_034780395.1. Classification (NCBI taxonomy): domain Eukaryota; kingdom Metazoa; phylum Platyhelminthes; order Proseriata; family Coelogynoporidae; genus Vannuccia; species Vannuccia rotundouncinata. The sequence continues at coordinate 13,078 of JAUZNC010022845.1, read as the reverse complement.
AGAGATTTTCAATAATAATAAGAGCTCTTCAATAAGTGGCTATCAACCCAGAACAGTCAGGGTAAAAAAATTAAAAATACATTACCACAAAATTCTAATTAATTTATTTTTTAAATTTGTAAATAAATACATATTCTACAAATTGTAATATTCTTATATATATATAGTATTTATTGCAAAAGTACATAAATATAACATTTGTATATTAATATATAATACCCTGTATAATTAATATACAGGGTAGAGCATAAGTTGCTTAATCCAAGTCATTTTGAATCAGTTGTAACTTAATTTAATAATCTATTTGCTATGTACTATTTATTGATTTATTTAACTTATCTCACTGAACACTATTCATTATTTTACATTATTTAAGTTAGTTACTCAGTAAGAAATTTGTTTAGCAGTAATGGCTCATGGACACATGCTTTAATTTAAATAAGCAAATTCACATAATCATGAATTATTTTTGGGAGACCAGAGTTACAAATATATTGCAGATGATCGGGCAGAAATTACCTCCTCCTTCAAAGCAAACTATGTTTAATTTAGTGACTGAGTTTAATCAGTTAGGCTCTTTGGTGGATTCTCCCAGAACTGGAGCACCAAGAACACATAGAAATTAAGAGAATACAGAACTAGTGACAGCAGCTTTTGTCCAAAGCCCCAAAAAAATCATAGTGATGTGCTTCAATGGAAATAGTTATATCCAGATGGTCACTTGGTTGCATAATGAACAATCTTGGCCTGCATCTATAATTGACCTCACTTATTGCAAGCATTTAATGTAAATGATCCAGACAGACATCTCCTATATTGTGAAGTATTCCTTGTATATGCAATGAATGATCCAGATATATTGAATAAATTTATTTATTCTGATGAGGCTAAGTTCAAATTAAATAACTATATAAATTAATAGGAACAATTATGTTTATTGGAGTGCTATTAATTTACAGAATGAAGTAAACTTGCCTGGTTTAACCATTTGGGCAGGCTTATGCACTTTAATTGGGCCATTCTTTCTCTTAAGATATAGTGATATTAGAAAATTTTCTCACAATGTTAAAAAAAGGAAATCATCCCTAGTGCCTCCAATTTGATTGACCTTGATCAATATTGATTTTATCAAGATGAAGCTCCTCCACATTATGGTCATATTGGCAGACACTGGCCTGACACAAAATTTCCTGGATGGTGGCTTGGTTGTAAAGGTCATATAGAGTGGCCAGCACAATCCCATGATTTATCCCATCTGGATTTTTTTGATTGGTATTTGATCAAAGATAAAGTGTATTCTGTCAAATTATTATGTTCATTACAAGAATTGAAGATGCAAACAACACCATCATCCAGACTCTTGCCAGAAGGTTATGAAGAGTGTTCAGTGACAACTGCAAGATCCTAACCCTAACAATGGAGGGCTTTTCAACATTTAGAATAGAGCTCAGTTTTGTAATTTTGCAGTTTTAAATTAATATTAAATGTGTTAATTATTAGCTTAATAAACTTTATTATTCAAATTTGATGGTTTTTGTTCAATGATTTGATGGGTGAAAGTGGATCAAGCAACTTATGTGTCATCCTGTATTTTTATACTCATTAAATGATAAAGTTATATTGTAAAAATTTGTATAGCTTTCTAAAAAAAAGCCTTATGAATATGGAAATGGAGTAATCATTGTCCGAGTTAATAGCATTTTTATTTAATTAATTGATATAGGTTTGTCTTGAGTAAATATAGACACCACTACCTTCCAATTTTTAATCGAAATCCGCTGAAAATCGCGAATCTGAGAAAAATTCACACTGACTAAATTACATATAAAAATTTTAATTTAAAAATAATTATTGAAGAATTACCTGCTTTTGGAAAAGTTCGAGGAACAGTCCTCATAAATCCGGCTACAATACTTCGGAGCATTTTATTGTTTATTAATCGATACCGAAAGCTAATATTATTTTAAAACAAAGTAGAAATTTATTATAAAATATTTTTTAAAAATTATGTAATAAAATAAAGTTGGCAGGTAACAAAATAGATTGAAAAATTTATTTTTGTTTAAATGCTGCGGTTTTATAAATTTTATTTGTGTACCAAACGTTTAAATACTTGTACCCATTTTAATTTCTCTTTTGAATAAAGTTTACGTTATTCTCAAGGCCAAAAATATAATCCTAAAAAGTGCAAAAATTCATATATGCATGCTGGTCTGAAATGACGTCACGCTCGATTGGAGGAGGTGGGGGTAAAAAATGGGACGTGGGGGGAGGGGGTATTAGCCAAAATGTGAGTTTACATTTTCCTTCTTTTCTGTTGGATATCATGTGTATATATATATGAGAAACCATTGGATACATATACGTCATTGTATGGAACCTAGTTAATATCAAAATCGGTTTTATGCAGATAATTGAAATATTTTTGGTGTAAAAAACATTGACAAGTATATATACTCAAACAAAGAAAGTATATGTTATATAGAAACTATTTTTATCCCGAGTTAAGAATTTAACCCCGAAGTGCTAAAATTAATCACGAGGAATGAAGCTGCTATTTTCATCATGTGATGTATTACGCTTTTTATTACAACTGGATGAGAGACGAAAGCAAAAAAACCAAGGGCATAAAAATTATCAAACTTACCTGGCCATGGCATTGATTTCTTATTGAGATTTATTTGTCATAATTCGGAAATATGCATTTAAAAGCATAAAAAAATAAAAAAGCATTTTTTTAAATATTTTTTACGTGCGTACAATAATAATCATTATCCATTATTTCAATTCAAAAAGCTGGAAGACACTGAAAACTACAATTTTCATCCCGCTGAAATGAAAAGTCTTTGTACATGAATAAATGCATGACGCCATTTTGTCTAATGTGGGCTTTTTTAATTGGTGACTAAGTGTGATAAAGGGGTTGCAAAAGCCTTTTAAGAAGCATGACGTGATTTTAGAAAGCCCTTATAATTGTTACAGTTTTTTTTAAATATTCTTAAGTCAATGAAATTATAATTTATTAGGTTATAATAATTGTCAATAAAAGGAAATAAATAGATAATAATTATAATTGGAATTGTTAGATTAAAGTGTCGCATTGTAATCTGTCCCGAATCCATCGAATGTACCATTATCCTAATTATGCGTGTTCAATAATATATAACAACAATATATTGTTAAAAATTACAATATTTCAATGTGAAAATTATCTACAACGGTTTTTATTAATTTACGATATATATACTCATAATATTTCATTATATCAATATATATATAATAATAGAGCTAATGAATGAACAGGTATTTTAAATATGTGCTATTTCTAATAATATCGTACAAAATATTAATTTCTAATGATAATAACCAAAACAACTGTGACCACTTGTTTCATTCTAAAATTCGTATTTTTCTGTCTAATATATATAAAAATGATCTAATATTCGGTTGCCTTCAGTAAAAAACTATATTTAGTTTGATTACTAAATAGTGGGGCCTAAACAGTTTTTGTAAAAAAAATCAATTATTATCCTGAATGGAATTTAAACAAAATTCTTTCAATATGTATAGCTAGATAGAATTTATAGTGAATTCAAAATTTATTAAATAAAATGCATTAATACAAATCAATAATTTCTACCGATTCATTATTTTGAATAGATATACTTAAAAACATATAATATAAACACTTAATTAACTACTTATAAAAAATACGCTGAAATAAAAAAAAGGTGGACACAGTTTATTGCGTAAGTAGTCAGATCAGATTAAATATAACATTGTCAATTAAATAGAGGACGGAGAAACAAACATCACAACGAGCAAAAGACACTCGCATTAACAACCATCTAAAATCCCGCTTAGGTTCGCAAACTGCTCCTGGACTTGTCCAGAATGTCCTTTTTAATTTTAGGATAATTGGGATGATTTCCGAGCACCTGTGAAACGAAATAAGTGAACAAGGTCATAATTAAACTGGCATACTAAACCACCCTTTCTTACATGATGGCAGATATCGATTGCTTCGACAAAACGGCGAGCTTTTAAATAATTGAAGGCGAGTTTGTAACCTGCGAAATGAACAACGAAAAATAAGATCTGTGAATAAACGTGGCAAATCATTTTCAACATTATATATTTTGATAACCTACCAATTACTGGATTATTCTTGTTTCCATATTTCCAGGCCATTTCATAGTTTTTGGCGGCATCTTTGTGTTGCTGCTCCTTTTCCATTATCAACCCCATATACTCGTATGCTTTGCAACAGGACTGGAAAATAAATTAACATTTCTAAAACCGATTCTTCTCCTTTAAACGATAATTAAAATAAATTTATGTCAATAACTTCAGAACAAATTTTTTGCGCAATTGGAATCACTACAATCTTTATACCTTATTATGCTGAAGACATTTCTTGAGGAGTTCCTGAGCTAAATCATGCTTGGCGGTCTGGATGTAGATGTCAGAGAGGAGAAGCCAACCTTTCTCCAATTCTTCGGCATCCTTTGAGAAAATACTTTTCAATTTAAAAAAACTCTCAATAAGGGTGATTTTCTATTCTATAAAGACGTGACTATTTGTTACTCGAAAAAAAAAACGTGAGTGTAAAAAGTATAGATTTCATCAAACCAAATCAAAAAAGTTATAAATAAAAGTATTACAAACAGAGTTGTACATCTGAATCAATCAAATGAAATTAATTAATCCACAAATCTCTGAGCACCACACATTTCAAGGTATGTCTAGCTATTATTTACCTGTATGGTCCACTGATTTTTCCCCAACCGTTTCAACTGATTCCGTGCTTTCGGGGTTTGTTTTAACACCATATAAGCGGCCGCTATTCCATACACGACCGACACATTTTCGGCCTTTAAAAAGAAGAGAAGCGAGCGATAGAGTTGAAATATTCACACTTCTAAAATATGTCTATAATACTCCATAAAAATGGCACAATATAAAACGCAGAAATGATGTATTTTGTATTCCTAAATGAATAATTGAAGTGCACAAGTATTCTGCAATCTTACATCTTCTTGTGCCATTTGAGCGAAGGACGTGAGCGCCTTATCAATGTTGACCTTGTGCTTGGTAGCCAGAAGGACCATGTTTTGCATGTACTTGTACCGTGGGTCGTCAGATTTGATCTTCAGTTCCTGCACAAACAAGAGATGGAAGTTAGTCAAATTGACAAGCTCACAGATGTCAGATCTAACAATTTAACACAGGAAAACCATCAAACCGATAGTTGTATGGGAGGGGTAAACCAAGACCACGATTCTGATTGGTCGAGAGGACCTCCGCTATTTTGACCAATCAGAAAGCTTGGCTTTGATACACCCCTCCCATACTACTACCGTGTGACCAAGCTGTATGTATTATTAACTCATAGGATCACCTTAAGCAATCGGTCTGCCGTCTTTATTCCAAGGTTCTCGGAGTCCGCCTTCTCAGCGGCCAATTGAAGGGTCTCCGACCCGTCACCGTCCTGCTGCATGGAGTCGAAGACCTCCCCGCCGACCGTCTCGTTGTCCGGATTGAGACATATCTCCACCATGTTGTAGGTGGCCTTCTGCGCCCAGTCAGAGTCCAGGCGAGCCCTGTTGAAGTGGCGTAGAGCGACACTCGTGTTCCCAGTGAACCTGGAATACGCAGACGGTGCGAGAGAGAGAGAGAGAAAGATATCTGGGAGGGAAGCTTCCCAAAATCAATTAGCCTACCACTCAAAGAGGCCCAGGCTGAAGTTGAATCCTGCGTCCATCTTAGCGCGCGAGTTGGTCTCTTCTATCGTCTTAAAGAAGGACTGGACCTCGTCAAGTTGCCCTGAGCGACGCATCAAATCCACCAATCGAGAGAGGGCGACGTAGTGATCTACACCCAACAGCGAGGACAGAATTGTACACCTTGGGTTCTAAATCTGGACACCGGCCAGTTCAGACTAACCTGGCTTTCTCTCGAGAAGCTTCTTGGCGTGGTGAATCGCGGTGTCGTACTCCTGCTTGCGGAACATGAGATCGGCCATCATGACAGCTGCGTCGTCCGCTTCGGACTCTATGTCCAGGAGTTGCATGCACTGCTGCTGGCAGCTGTCCAAGTCGTTGGTGCGGAGGTAGAGCTGGGCGAGTTGGAACATGCCTTTGCCATCCGATTCGTTGTAGACCAGCGCCTCCTTGTAGAACTTCTTGGCCTGGTCGTAATCCCGTGATGTCTCGTGTGACTGAGCCATCTCAATACAGATCCTGCGGATCAGGGATTGTAGTAGGTGAATAAATAGGGTTTTTATTGTTGTATTACAATCTAAAATTAATGTTTGATATTAACTAATTCGAAATCATTATTATAAATATTTTTTTTGCTAAATGTATCAAAACGGGCAAAGATACCATTAGTCCTTTTTAAAAAGGGAAAGGAATGTTTTAATAAATACAACCTAATTAAAATTATTATTAGCGAAAATGTCAAAAAGTGTGTTAGCTCATACCACAAAAGAAATGATATAACAAAAATTTGTGTTAGCACAAATCAGAAAATAGTTTCGTAACAGCTAACACAATTTATGGTATATCATTTCGTTTGTGGTATGAGCTAACACACTTTTCGCCATTTTGGCTAATAATAATATCAAACTTTTTGTTGAATATGAATATTAATACTATTGTTATATTAATACTCATTTCTTTTAATGTAAACCTCGAATTTGAAGTATATCGATGTTTAAAAAATGCTTTAAAATGATCGTTTTAAGACAAATATTAGATCAAAAGTTAAATAAATTTACATTTTTATTTCATTTTATTCAAATTCAGCCCATTTCTAAGGTGTATTGAAACATTATCAATATCGGTTGAAGTTTAGGGGTAGTTATTGGTCTGAAGAAGAATAAGAAGAATACATACGAAAAATGACGATGTTTGACAGTCTATAACTAAAGATCTATAAAAGATATCAAACTGAAATTTGGAATACTGATAGAGTTGCGACGGCGCGATCCAGCGCATATAAAATTATATCAACACCTTTTACAGTATTTTATGATGACTATGTCAAAATGCCTATTTTATAATACCTATAGTGCGTAGATTGCCTTAAGTTCTTAAACATTGAGCTAACAACCTACTACGGTAGGTTTAAATAAAAATTCCAATAAAAATATATTTAGATAAATTCCAACCTTTCTACATATTAAGCATAAACCTCTATTGATTGTATTGATTATATAATTAAGCTAAACAAAATAGGTCAAAGTAGGTACATATTCGCATATTTCTAATATATAAATAATATGCTTTATTAATAAAATCTGCATTAATTACAAAATATACATAATTAATTACATAAAATTAACATAAATCAGAAGCATAAAAGGACTTATATGCACCAAATCGATAAAACAACATCATAATTTTATATACATATAAGATATGAATGCGATAAAAATTCTCAAAATAAACAAGTATAAATTTTCAGGAGACAAACGCAGCCTAATATAGAAAAGGATTCAAACATAAATTCCGACCGTGTTTCTTTTAGAAGAGGTACAAATTGGACAGACTAAAGGAACACCCAACTGTTGAAGGACAAACACAGCAAGATTGGGATATTCCTCTTTCATAGACTCCCAAAAATGTGTGATCCCAATTTCCGGCGAGTATCTCCAACAATAGCTTCTGTATTTCTCGGAAAAGCGCTCAAAATCGGCGTAAACAACACTGTCAGCGAGGAAGGGAAACACTTTTGTCAAACTGGTCGCTCCATTTTCAATGTCCCGGCTTATTTCACCGATAGAGTTGACAAGTTGAGGGTGCAAACGACTCCAGTGGGACAATTTTGGATAATTGTCTGAGTCATCCAGGTAACAGGCACGCAAGTCCTCGAGTGTCGTGGCAAGGGTTGCCTGCTCAGCGGAATTCTTCAACACAGAGCTTTCCTCGAGAGTCTGCACCAGGCCCTGCACAGTGGTCAGAAATGTGACCACATCTAGGCTGGTATTTGTGGAGAGTTGATCAAATAGATGGCAGAACTGGGCGCCTGTGTCGTTGACAAAGGCCAAATGACTGGCAAGAACGTCCGATTTTAGGCTCTCTTGGAAGTATGATATGGCGCATGTCTCCCCGGATATGATCATCTCTTTATCTAGAAATTCACTGAATTGGCTAAAGTGTTTGTGGTGGAACGAGGCGGTGTGATACCAAGATCGCCAGTCAGAGGGCGCCTTCTGGAAAACATATTCCAACTCGGTTTGGAGGAGAGATTCTTGTAAGAAGGACTGTTTGGAGAAAAAACGAAGCTGCCTTAGCGGAATTTCTTCAAATAACTGTCGAAATTTATCGATAAAATCTGTTACCGGTAAAAGGGAGAGTCTCCATTTGTTTAGCAAATTCTCCAAGAGGTGCTGTTGACAATTGTAGGTTGTAAAGTAAGGAAACGACTTCTTGAGAACCGGCAATTGGGAATTCAAAGTAGTATCGAAAGCGACTGGTTTCTCTAGAATAACTGCCTTGACTGAGTCGGCGTCAATACTGAACATTCTCAAGGCCCGAATAACATGCTGAATAATGGACTGCGGATATCCAGCGATCCCACTACTGATCTCTATAGAGTACACCAAATCCCAGCGTCTAGAAGACAACGACGAAAGAACACAAAAGTAGACCTCCAAACTACATTGATCGACCAACGGACCGGTCTTGATCACCCAACAAACAACAATGTCCGAGTGACGATACTTGGGCAGCAGATTTTCCTGACGTAATTTATCCATCATGGGAACAAAAATTCCACTGAGTGAATAGCTATTGGGGATAACGAAACCGTTCTGTACATGCTCCTTGAAGAAGTGACGCATGGATTCTGAGTCCAATTTTTCCAACGGAATTCCAGATTCTTTGAATGCTTTTATAACGTCGAAGATGAGATCGTGTTGTCCATCCAGCGGAATTGAGTTGTCTGTAATCTCCGGCTCCAAGAACGAATCTTGTGTGACACTATTTTCGATGACGTCCGGAATGAAAGCGGCTTCCAAGGGAGGAATATTCAAATCGAAACACTCTCTCTTTATCTCTGGTTCATCGAAGGAGGACGGATCGAATTCCTGTGTTTTATAAACCGTCTCAAGGCTGTTATCGCTGCACGGGGTGTCTCTCGATGGAACTATTCCAGCAGAAAGCAGGGAATCAGTCGAAAGCGAAGTCTTATTATTCGCCATAGCAATCTGATGTCTACGGTAATGCTTCTTTGATTTGAGGTGATCATCAATGGTATCCTTTTTAAGGGATATTTTCTCCATGCATGTGGAGCAGTATAGCGACCCATTGCAGTTGAACAAAGTTCCAGGAGAATACTGTTGGACCCGTGAATCGGTCGACACACGTGGTTTAGTCTGTCGTTTCAGGGACTTACTAAACGACATTTTCATCTGTTGCATCCAGGTATAGATTTCCCACCTCCAAAGCAAAGTGGTACACCGAAGAATGAATTGAGCAGAATTTTAAACTGAACGATTAGATATAGTGAATATCATCACAGCCGCGTCGTGTCTGCCTTGCAACACACAACCTTGTCAGTAATATAATGTAGTTAGCCCCCCCTCGAATGACGTTTAACAATACGCTTGGCGGAAACCGCGGAAAAATCGTTAACAAACTATTGATTTAATGCGTCATTCGGCGTCTTCCGCAGCGCCTAGATTATGCAGTATC
>JAUZNC010022834.1:0-23932 GCA_034780395.1 Vannuccia rotundouncinata | reverse complement strand
GAAGCCAGATAGGTCACGTGAATCTCTCGACCAATCAGAAGACGAATTGGTTAGGACATCATCATCACCTACTACTATCAATTAATGTATATTAATGAAATGTATCTTTATAGTATAATATTCGTCAAATAATATGAAATGAGTTTGAAATAATTAGCACCCATTTTTACAGAATAATAAACAGTAAAGAAATTGAATTTTACTTTCTTATTTCGTTAAATTTTCCAATCGAATAATTTAAAAACAATATATATGTATATGTTTAGATTTTTAGCACATACCTAAGGTTTAAAAAGAAAGAAGTTTATAATGAACATATAAATGTAGATTAAAATAACACAAAGTAACACAAAAATATAGATATAGTTTAAGATATTATTTAAGATATAGTTACTCAAACATATAATTATTGAATTATACTGGCTAAACTTTTCGAACGATGATATAAGTATATTGTTTCAGTCTAAATCAAAATATTGTAAATTCTAAGTGTTAATTATAAATCTCAGGAACTACTATAATATTTTTAAACAACAAATCATGACCAGATTTCGATAATTTACTTCGAACAGTTAAAATATTGAAACGCAAGAAGATTATATTATCACTTTCCATTTGACTCGACTATATACTCTCTTGAAGTCAATACAGTTAGTACGTCTATATAAAGATGGAAATAGTGGAAGAGTTGTAATTTCATATAGATGGACATGCCTTAACCTGCGAAAGAAATACCTTATTTAATTTAATTTAATTTAACTTTTATATATATAACTGACTGAAGGGTGGCCCATTGATGACGCTCAGAGATTACCGAAGGTGTCGTTCGTACCCAACAAACCCTCCACCAAAGGGACGCGCATGAGATACTTATAGGTAAGTGTTTAGATATGAAAAATCAATTATTATTCAAAATAGCTACCTCGGAAATTTGGAAAAATAACTCATGCAAAACACTTATTTCTGTTTTATTAAATACTGTTATAAGAAAAAGCATTATGTGAGAAACAAAAAATTTCTTAATACTTTCATACTCTGAGATATAAAATATTTATTATTTCTCGTTTTTACGCATATAAATACTTTTTTTAAGATTTTTATTCATTCGTGCCTATAATTCATATTCATGTTGTAATTTTCCAGAAGAATTAATGAACATCAGTGAATAACATTTTACTGTACAGTACATTACATTACTCATATAGATTGTTAATAGAAAAAAGCTTGAAAGATAGCCCATACAAAAAGTGGTCCAATTTTAATGTACTTATTAATAAAATTAAGTTAATTGCCCTCGATTCTACTCGTTTTTTGCATCCGCATAATAATTATTTACGTGCGATACGTCTGACGAATTTCTAAAATATACATATATGTATAACCTTTAAATTAAACTATACAAAATTGTTCCAAAAATATTATAGAAAAACCTTGACATATTAATAATTATATAGTTATCATTAAATATAGTAATTAATCCTTTGAATATTCAACCTATTCAATTTTACGCAGTACTAAAAGTATGCAACTTGGCGTACACTTAATTGAATAATTTTAGTTTGATATTTCAATTCTAATTTTATTTTAAATTAGTAATTAAACTTATTACAAAAAAATAAAAGAAGAAAATTGTAAACAAAACTATTTTATCTATTCAAATAAATAACTTTTTCTTTTAGTGAAATGATAACCAAAAATAAATTTTAATTTAAAATCCAAGTAATATAAGGCTTCTCGGTCTATTTAAGGTAATATCAAAACAGAAGAATTGTTTGGTTACTGAACATGTATTTCGACTCTACTGTCCTTCTCCCCAGCTTACGTAAAGTTACATTAGATCAGAAGAAATAAAATATAAAATAATGCACAACCATATTATATATATATATATATATAGTCATACATGAATTTTTAAAAATATTTTTTAATCTAAAATTTTGATTTAGCATTATTGTCTCAAAATATACGCAAATATACATGTATTTTTCCATCAAAATATACATAAATATACATAAGTTTTTCCATTAAAAAAACGGACACCCTGTTAATTTATTAATTTCTTTATTATATTATGTAATAGCAGGAATTACAATTTAAAACAGCAATAATAAATGCATAATAATAATAAGTTTTTTTTAATTTGTCAATTTATATTGAGGTCCCTAACAATTTATATTGAGGTCTTAACAGTAACTGTTTAAAGACTAAAATTAAAGACTGAAAAAAGTTTTTTAATAGTTGGTTTATAGTCAAGACAGTTACTAGTTGCCAACATTATTTCACATTTAGTGGATTCACCTATATATTTAGAATAATATTTCTCTATTTAGCCTTTTTTGTTTGGCTATAGAATAATCAAAAATTTAATGTAAAATCTCAGATTTCTATAACTTAATGAATATTTAATTAATCATTATAATTTAGGCCTCTATAATCCAGGCTGCTTTCTATGTAGCCTAACAAGGATATATCTGCAGTGCATTATAGATCCAGGCCCATCTTTCACTGGTTAATTTAGATTAATGTTAATAAATGGCAGTTGCTAGTTGGACATATGTCCATCTACCTCACACACTATTTGGACATGCATGAGAGAAGTTTTTATTTATTTAGGAGGTTGTATTCAAAGTGTGGTAGACCCAGCCGGGTCTTGGGTCTAGAAATAAGTTAGTTTAAAGCTTTAGATCAATTTTATTCAATTTGATTATATACGTCTGAATAGTAGATGGATATATGTCTAAATAGACACTTTGTTAATAAATATCCAGAGTACAATTATGGGAAGCAGGCTGGTCAGTAATGCTATTAAGTGGAAAATACCCTGACTAGTAATTATATTTCTGTGTAATTATAATCATGGTTCCTATGCTTCTGGAGAACCTGGAAAAGTCAGGCAATTTTCTTTCACTATATCAGCAAAAAATTCTTTACCCTTTTACATATTGCAATAATAATTGGTTATCCATTTTTAAAAAAAATATATAAAATTGGTGATTATAATTAAATTTTTTAGAAAATAATTTATTATCAACAACAATTACAACATATAATTATGGAGTCTTTATGATTAGTATGAGGGGTCAAATAGATGGAAGGAATTAATTACCTAGTATTTAATTTTTGATTATATATATATTCTTAATGTTTTTCCATGTTTTTGTTGTTCAAGATGTGGTAGGGTGGTGTTAGAAATATAATTGTTTTAAAGCTTTGTATTGATTTTATTATCCAATATTATATAGTTACTGTCTGGGGGTGTTGTAGTTTGTTTTTTTATTAATTGCCAAGTAAGCTACAATTGCCATAAAATTAAATATAAAAATGTTTTATTTTGTAAAAATTAAAATTTTAAATAAAGTTTTTTTTACATATTATTTACTTTACAAAAAAATACATTAAAATTTTACTGACAGTATGTTGAAATTCAGATTTTCAAAAATATGTTATCTGCATTTTTATTCTAATTCAAAATTATATACAATATGAGGGCATTCACCCAGCCAATAAATATTCTAATTTTGAGAAATCCAGTTGATAAATTTGATTTTATTGTTCTTTTATAAACTTCTGTTATAATAAAAATGAAAATAATTTTTATTATATTAGTTTAGTAAAGTTAGAAAACAATAATAAATCACAGTTTTATTAAATTTATATTTAGGATTCACACAGTAATATTATTCTATTGTATGTACCTATAGGTACCTATTAATAAATTTTATTTCTAATTGTGATTGAAAGAATCCTATATTCAAAAAAACATAATATTTTATATGAAAAATGGAATCATATGAAATATATATACTAATGGAAAATATTTAAAAGTATGGAAAATCAAAACAAACATATACTGAAAATAAAATAAACACATAGAAAGTGAGTTTTTTTCTACATAATCATTAGATTATTTGATTTATTGTCAGAAATTCACTAATTGGAACCAAAGCTAATAATGAGCACATTCTGAGGCTCTAATATGTTTTATTTATAACAATGTCTAATATAGTGTTTTTGGGAGTAAATATTATTGATTATATTGCAGCAAAGGTATCTATCTATCTGCTACTGTATTTGAAGATTGTATATTTTTGTCAATTATGTATATAAAAATTCCATATTATATCACATAACAAATGCAGGTAAAATACAATACTATAAGATAAAAATATTTTGATTAAACCTAGAGAGTTTTATATTTTACTTTATTGCATTGTTCCTTTTTTGGCTGTATTTTTATGATGTTATTCTCAACAAATTCCACTATATTTTAATATTCCTTTACTAAATTTATGTAGATTTATTCACAAAAAATATAAATTTTCCACACATTATAAACATTAAATTTTATAAAATTATAGACGAAATTACACTTTTTGGAATGATAGGAAAGTTGAATTTTTTTTCAAAATAAATAATTTTAGAAAATATTATACTTAGTTCTTCAAGCAGAAAATATAAAAATTGAATACCTATTGTATATGTATATATGCAAATATATGAAATTGAAAAAGACATTGAATACTTACAACAATTGCTTATATATAGGAAAGGTCCATACATTATCAGCCTATCAGAGTCTACCAATTTGCATAGGTATCATGTATACTATTTATTATGACAAGTAGTAACCAATGTGGCTGTGTATATGATAACTTGTTAAAACATTTATATATAGCAAAGTGTATACCTTCAAAATAGTTTGCATTAGATCACATTTTAGAAATGAATGTTTGTATGAATAATAGTATATGAATTGTGTAGTGTCTATATAAGTGTAGTACAGACAGTATAGCAATAATGCAGGTGTTGATCTTAATGAGGTGCTTTCTTTACCCTCTTTATATAAGTTATGAGATTAGTTGTATATCTGAGTTGGATTGGGTATCTATGTGTAATCAGTTGAGTCATGAATTGACTGGAATTGTCAACAGTGCATACAATGACAAATCATAAGGTTTATGCAAACCTTCATATGTGAAATTACAAAAAATAAGCTTTAAATAATGGCCTATAATTTTTTAATGATTTTTTTGGTGTATTTTATGCATAATTGTGATCAATTATACAATCAGTGGGTTCTTCATTTTTTCGCGATATATACTTAAATTATACCGGAATATAAAAATAAATACAATGTGCCTAACCCCCCCCCCCTCCCTTTATATATCCATAGAATTAGATAGATGATTCCCCTGTTTTTTTAAATGACTCCCTGACTTTTTTGTCAATTTCTAAATTTCTAAACCAACACATATTTATATTGCAAGACAAATAATTAATGAATGTTAATAGGAATAATAAACACTGTATCTATTTGATTAAATATATTTGTTAACTTTAAAGAGATATTTCAATTAGCAGGGTTCTCACTATTCCTTGAGAACCAGTGAATTTTAGAAAAAAATTATATATAATATATCCCTTGAATCTCCCTTGCATTTTAATTCCATTCTAATTATTATTTTTGTCATGGTAATTTTTATAATTTTAATTAATTATATACCAAACTTGTTAACAATTTATAATCTGTTATTTCATATTTTTATTTATAATAGTGATTAGTAACAATATTATAATATATGTTTATTAAAACATTGATATCCATTAAAATGCTTGAAAATCCCCTCAATTTTTGTAATTGACCATTGAATTTCAAATTGGGAAAAGTGTGGGAAAAAGTTTTTAAATCAATATCTGGCAACCTCTACTAATTGGTACAAATAGTAAAAAGAAAATAAATATCATTTATTTATCAAAATGAATTTGAAATAGTAAGTTTCTAAATAGTTAACTGCATATTTAATGAAAATTTCTACTCAATTGAGTTAAATCTAAAATGTACAGAGTCAAAATAGGATCTAAAGAGTTTTTATAAGGGAACAACATTTTAAAAATGTTAATGTATAACTTGAAAACTAAAAATATTTTCTATAGAATAATAAAATAACCTAATAAAGTATACTATAAAATAACCTAATGAAAATACCTATTTTATGCAATATATTTAATCAGAATTATCTAATATAGAAAGCATTAAAAGTTCAAATATGGTTGATTTAAAATTAAATATTTCCAAAGTGTGGTTTGTATCGATACAATTATATTTTTAAAATAACAGTTTCACGGATATATTAATTCCTTTGTGATATTTTGGTATGTACATGATTCAAACCTACAAACTTATTAGTAGGGATCTATATATTTAGGTAAGTTTATGAAACAAGGACAACATTATATTCAATTGGGTATCTAATAAATTATTTTTTAACATTGACTCAATTGATAACATTCTTTATTAGCTTTGCCTAAATTCAAAACGTATGTATGTTTTTCTCGATTTATAATGATACAATTTTGTACTTATGATCCAATAATTTTGACTCTTGATGAACGTTTGTGCAAACAGCAATTACCTTTCAATATTATAATTTTAACAATATTTTTATACCATTGTTTCACTACAACTTGTTCAATTTATTTATGTGCCGTTTCCTTTCTTTTCAGTTAGATCTCATCCTTTTCTCTGGCCAAATAATAATGGTTGAATCTGCACCTCCTCAAAAATATTATCTAGGTGACATGGTGTGGGCTAAAGTATCCAGTCATCCCTGGTGGCCAGCCATGGTCTATTATGGTCCTGACGGGGGCTCTTACACACAACCCTGTAAGTATCAAACTTCCAATAGAAAACTTTTCAACCAGGATAACACCAGTTTACTTTATATGTTTCTTGATAGTTAAAGCAGCGACCTTTAAATATCACGTTCAATTTTTTGGACCAATGGTGGAGCGAGCCTGGATGACGGAAACTCGACTAATTCCATACATGGGAAAGGCTCTTTTTGATGACCATGTTGAAGACATGAAACAATCTAAGGATAAAGCTGTGAGTTATTATTAATTCATCATCTTAACAGTAACATTTATTGTCGAAAAATTTGGTTTCATATTTTAAATAGAATTGTTGTATTCTAAATCAACGTTTCCAAGAGATGTGCTACGAAATACAATTATACAATTCAATAATATTACGTTTCAAACCGTTTGATACAAATACGTATACCCAGAGCTCGAAAAACGCGGTTAGTTACCGTCTGGTGGTATTTGTGGATCATTTAGGTTGACTTTAATTTATCTAGATGCATGCAGGGCCGGATTACCCGGTAGACCATTAATTAGGGTCCAGCGCTTTTACCATTATAGGGGGGGGGGGGGGGGTGTTATTTAGATATTATTATGTTTTATTTTTGGTATTTGGCCGGCTGGATATTGTTGTCTGGCGGTAATTTTATTGCTTTAATTTCAAGCTTAAAAGTAAACTATTTATTTGTTTATTCTTTTATGAATTTTACCTATTTATGATTTCTTATATACATTGAATTGCAAACACCATAATTATAATATATTCTTTGACCTCATTGTCCATGTTAGACTCGGGATTTGTATACAATGAAGATGAAGTCGAACATTCAAAAACCCTGGTCGGACTCTTGGCGAGAGGCAGACATCGCTTTGCTCCTCGACCAAGACGAGCGCGTTCGCAGGTTTGGTCGAGTCTATGTGGAAACCAAGAAGACTAAAAAGGGGACCGCTAGTGCTCCGAACACACCCAAACAGCCAGAACCCTCGCCCGCTAAGAGGAAGTCGGATAAGGTTAATTTTTCTGGTTAGTTGAGTCGAAAGTGTTCTCTTGAAGTCGAAAATTGGTTCAACTATTCACTGATTGACGTCACACTGTCTCTTGTAGGTGACGATAATAACCATGAACTGTCACTGACAGCCAAGGAGGACGATGTAGCGTTTATCAACTTTCTCGACGAGGAGAAGTCATCCTCGAATGATCTGGAGTCGACTACAGAGGAATCTGCTCTGCGGGAACGCTGGGACTCTATGGAGACAGACGAGAAGAGAACATACTTGAGCATTGAGCCGGCATCGCGTGTGGAGTCAAAGTCCGGTAGAAAGATTAAGGTAGCCCTGGTTTGTGTGTTTTTAAACAACCTTTAGTTGTTGTTTACTTTTAGTGTTGCTTAATTCATTCTCTATTAAACGTGTGTTATTGATTTTTGTCCAATTCTTATAGAGATTAGACAATATTGATCCCTACAGAAATTCCTTTGCATTTAACCTTTTCTTGACAGCCTTCCGTCAAGTCGAACATCTGGTCCAAGGGAATCAAGCGCCGGGCATCTGACAACGTACTGTCCAGTCCAACGCCGAAGAAATCCAAACCTTCTTCAACACCCGTACAGCAAAGCATTCTTTCCCCGCAGTTCATATCTGTAAGCTACGTATTATAGTGACATTAGAAACACAGGATTTAAAAGATTTTCTACTTCAATAATAGTGAATAGAATATTTCACACAACTCAACTGTTCCACCTTTTTACAGGACGACGCTGTCTCCTTCGAAATACAGCGTCTCATCTCGTCTCCTGCGGACTTTAAGATAGAGCAGGTCTGTCCGGTGTGTGAAATTCACTCCCCAGAAGAGGGGGCCATGCTGCGTTGTCAAGGGGGCTGTTATCGCTGGTTGCATCCCCATTGTGCCAAATACCAGAGTCGTATTTGTAAGTGTGTCAAAATTACCCTTCTCGCTCGTGAAGGGTTCGGGGTGTTCAGGGATTTTTAAAATGACTTGGATATATACTTGGATGTTTGATTCTGAATACTCAGAATACATTTGAGTTTATTAATAATTATGACAATGTGAGCGGTGTTGTGATCTTATTGAACGATGGTGTTCCGGGCCATTTCAGCCTCGATGGATAGTGGATTCAAGTGCATGGAATGTATGGACAACAGCCATCGGTGTCTTCTTTGTTCAGACAGTGATCCAGCTCTTGGAAAGTTGATCAAGTGTGAAGTGAGTAACAAAAGCGATTGCATAAACCTTCTATCTGAAATGAGTTGTTTGTCTTTACTGACTTCCATTTTCCAAAGAATTTGTTTGGTTTACACTAAATTAGTGTTGTTGTATATATCCCAAGGAAAATGAATGTGGCCGCTACTACCACGAGTCCTGCGTCTCCCAGGTAACCTACGCTAAGGTGTCCAAAGGTAGGGTGCGACGGTGTCCTGCACATTTCTGCGTCACTTGTGCCAATGAAGATCCAGAGTCCAGTCGTGTGTGCACGGGAGACATGATTCACTGTATTCGGTATGGAATAATCGTTGACATTGTTTTATTTGAACCATTCTTCACCGAGCCGAGCTGTCTATGTTGCTCTGTCTTCCTGTAACCAGATGTCCCATGGCGTTCCACTCGGGCGACCTCTGCACAGCCGCTGGAAGCATTGAGCGATCTCTCTCCCATGTAGTGTGTCCCAAGCACTTCGAGAAGACTCTTTTAGTCACCAACAAACCGGTTCACATCAACTGGTGTCTCGTGTGTAAGAAAGTGGCTACTCAGGTGAGACTCGGTTATTTTACCCTTCTTAATGAAATAGTGACTATCTATGAATACAATTTGGCTGTTTTCTGATGGTGATATTTTAGATAAATTGTGAAAAATGTCCCCTGAGTTATCACGCGGCTTGCCTTGGTTTAGACCCCGAAGATGCCCCGGAGGTCTTCACATGCGATAACTGCTCGTGAGTTTTCTCTGTTTTGAATGCGCTGCTTCATTGTTGTAAATCCTGGCCTCTTGCTCACTCAACAGGAAGCAGAAGCCCGTACGCTACGCACAGATAGTGTGGGCCAAGCTCCAGAGCTATCGGTGGTGGCCTTGTGAGGTGATTCACCCACGCAACGCCCCGCTCAACATCCTCCAATTGCCCCATCCTGATGGTGCCTTCCCGGTTCACTTCCTCGGTGCCGACGAATACGTTTGGATCTCGAAGAAGCGAGTCTTCCCTTATGAGTACGGACTTAATTCTCCTGTAGTGGGTTCTTCTTCCTCTGGAGGAGGGAAACTGCAGAAGATGTTTGCTGCTGGTGGGTACAACAATTATTAAAACAACGTGTTTGTCTGTTCAAGTTCCTTATCTCAGCATTGTTCTCTCTCTCTCTAAGGTGTGAAAATCGGGCCGTCAGCCCATCGGCTCTACGTAGCGTATGTGAGCCGACGAGTATCACTGCTGTCCATGACCGCAGAACCAATGGAGGACAAGGAACTTACTTTGATCGCTGCACCGCAGGCTAAACCCACAGTCAGGAAAATGGCCACTTTCAAGTTCATCAAAGAGAACGTTGCTTTTGGAGAGGCCAAGGTTGGAGTTGTTCCATTGTCTTTATACTAAGAAGAATTTTCACTGTTTCAATTTAGAGTAGATTTAAAGTTTATTTTGTTTCAACTTATTTGACAGTATCTTGATTCACTTCAACCGATTCGTCAACAGGTATCATTTTTGTGTTGATCAATTGTTCCCTTCTTCTTTCTTAAGTTTGTTAGTTGAACATAATATCATAATTATTATTAAAACTGTAGTACATAATTAGTACAGAGCCCTCAATCAAAGTATCCCCATGTGTATTAACAATCACATTTCAGATCGCAGAGATCAACAAGGCCACCTGGCCCAGGTGTAACTGCTCCTCCGACATGCTGGGCCCATGCAGTGCCGACTCCAACTGTAGCAATGTGCTGTCTCGGGTTGAGTGTCATGCGGACCTCTGTCCCGCTGGAGACCTGTGCCAGAATCAAGTCTTCTCCCGCCGCAAGTACACCATTCTGGGAGTCTTTGAGACGAAGAACAGAGGACATGGTCTCAAAGCACTTGGCGAGATCAAATTGGTGCGAAAAAATATTTTTTTAATAATTCTTGTTTAGATGTCAAAATCACTTCTAGATATCTTTGAATTGGTACTTCGTTTAATAAAACAAACTAAAATCTGTTTAGTTTTGAGTAGTATAGTAATGTTCTTCTAGATCTGTAGGGTAGTTTTATGTTTTGAATTTGAATTGTGGCCTCCATTGTAGGGAACCTTCGTCAACGAATATGTTGGTGAGGTCGTGGAGATTGCAGAGGCAGTTGAGCGTCTTCGACAGGCGCGTAAATCGGGTACTCTAGAGCTCTACATGATGATCCTAGACAGCGATCGAATCATTGATGCTGGTCCTAAGGGGAACCTTAGTCGTTATATTAACCACTCGTGTGACCCCAACTTGGAAGTTCGATATTGGAGGGTCAATGGAGATTTGCATGCAGGTTAGTTATATCCAGTGCTGTCTTCTTTTGACTCCGGTGTAACGGACTGTCATGAATTAGACTTCTAATTGAGGTTTTGGACAATAATTACAAACGGGTCGTATTAGCACAATTAATGCAAAGAATGTCTCTCTTCTTTCATCAACAGGTCTCTTCGCCATTCGGGACATCACCCAGGGAGAGGAACTCACCTTCAACTATTTCTCATCCATGCTCATCGACACCGTCAACAAGCAGTTGTGTCTTTGTGGAGCCCATCGGTGTTCCGGCTATATAATCACCAGCAGCTATATCACCGGGTCCAGTGGTACTTTGGTCACGCCCAACTCTTCCGCTAAGGAGGTCAGAAGGGACTCTGCTATGGTACAGGAGGACATCCTTCCACAGATCAAAACAGCTGTCTCCATAAAGCCTGTATCCCCGTCAAAGCGGGGTCGAAAGTCCAGAGCTAAGACGGAGGCGGGCGTTCCTGAGCAGCAACAAAACATGGTTGCTAAGGGATGTGGTCAAAAGCCGGGTTTCATTCACGAGAACCTTTGCTACAGGTGCGATTGGAGATCTTTATTTATTATCATTAAAGTAGACGGATGGAATTATTTTTGTAATCGTGTGTGTTTCAGGTGCGGCGATGGTGGGGAGCTCGTCCTGTGTGATAAAGAGAACTGCCCAAAGGCCTATCACCTCAATTGTCTAGGACTGACCCGACCTCCTTCAGGTGATGGCAGCTTCAATTTATGTGTTACAGTTCAGAACACCTTTCAGATCGTTGATAATTTAGGTTCACATCTAAATTGATAGGGCGTGTCCTTATTGTAATTGTGTTGTTTGTTTTGTTATCTTTTAGGGATCTGGTTTTGTCCCTGGCACTATTGCGATGACTGCGGCCGCGATGCCGACTACCCCTGCGGCCAGTGTCCTAACTCCTTCTGTGATGACCACAAGGAAGACCGTATCAACGACGAGTCTGAGAGTGGGGGGTTGTATATTTGTGCTGATCATAGGGTTTCCTCTTCTACGGATGGTTTGGCCACAAATGGTATTGAATACAATGGAACTGATCAGGAGGACTCTCACCACCCCAATAATGACAGCCAAAAAGACGAAGAGATTGACAATATTACACAGGAAACTGAAGAAATGGATAATACCGGCGTTAAAGGAGAAGCACTTAATGACAGCCTTAAAGAAGCGGTAGAAATAGATAACGATCTTCAAGAAGCCGAAGAAATCGATAACACTAAAGAAGTAGCAGAAATCGATAACAACATTAAAGAAGTAGAAGAAATCGATAACAACATTAAAGAAGTAGCAGAAATCGATAACAACATTAAAGAAGTAGCAGATATCGATACCAACCTCCAAGATGAAGAACAAATCGATAATACTAGTCATGATGATGAGAAAATAAATGACGCTACTCTGAAAAAAGAAATAATCAATAGCATCACAGAAAGTGAGAATGTGGTATCCGAAAATGTTGAACAAATCAATCAAGTCACAGAAATGGACACCATAAATCCAAAGGACAGTGGAACAAATAATCTAACTAATTCCGACCAAGACGACGAAGATATTGATGATGCTGACATCAACGATGATAGCCAAGAGATGGTCGAGGATGAGGACAGCCAACAGGCTGATATGCTAAATGTGAGCATCAATGACACCTCGGAAAACATGGATACCACTGATCTCCCAGTGTCTTCCATTAGTGGGGAACAATCTTTGCAAGACGAAAGTTGATTTACGTCGTCAAATTATTGCAAAAATAGGAATTAAATTTTATGAAAATGTGCAAACCCTTGCTGATTTTTTATTAGCATTATGATTGTTCTGGTTAACCCTTTTTACCTTAGTTATAATGTATACTCCTTATTTATAGTTCTAACCTACTCTGTTGTGTATATTCGTTATATCTTCTATTTATTGAAATGGTGTATATAATTATGTATAACAATATATTCGTGGTGTGTTTTAATACATAGCAACCAGTATGTAGGTTAAACAATGAAGATATTGTATCGATAATTATTGAAGACAATGTTGTTTTCAGTGTATGGTTTTATTTTCCACATTAATAATTATATAATATTATATTTGGAATTTCACAAAATTTAATACATTTTAGAATTTGCATTTATTCAGCTGCAAATATTATAGCAGTGTGACAGTAATTCCCATTTTTATTATAACTATACATGATATTCTAAAATTCATAAAAAGTGACAACTTACAGATGAACATTATCCTTTACAATATTTTTGTATATAACTATCTAATCAAATTATATTGTATCATATTTAACAATTAATTTTAGGTATGAAGGTTTGTGCTAATATTTAATTTTATTATTTTATTTTAAAATTGTAAGAATTGGTATGTTCTTGCAAAATTTTATTATTTTCATGCATTTAAAAGATGTAATTTTCTGCAAATCCATTATATAAATTACAGAAAACAGTTAAAATTATGCACAAAAAGGAATAGCTGTATTTAAAAAAAATAGGATACATGAATAAGATAGATTGTGCCTGTAACATAACCTAATGTTGTTATTGAGTATGTTTTTGTTTAAATGTATTTGCATTTTGTAATTTTATCCAATCTATGTTATTATTATAAAACATTTTATATATTACGTGAGAATTTTCTTCAAAACTAATTAAATTATATTTTTCATACTTAATTAAATCAATATTTCAAAACTTATATTTGTTATCATTTAATTGCTTAAATTTATTTTTATTAAACGTTTCAAATATTTAATACAAAATTAACTTTTTCAGAGAGCATATTGTTTGTTTTATGCTTTAATGCCATTTAGCTAAAAAAAAATTGAAGCATTGAACGTTCTTTTATGTTTACTTATAACTCTACAGTTACCTAGTTTGAATTTTAACGATGTTAAATATTTTTACAAAACAATAAATAAATAAATTTTAGATTTCGAATTATGTAACTATTACATACATAAACAATTGAATTGTGATCACTTAATTATTAAAATTGTGTTAGGTTAAAGAATCTAAATTGTCGTAAAAATAATTAATATGTATAGCATTCTAATGATCTGTAATATGCTATTACATAAAAAAGGGGCCATTTGGGGGTGTTTATTATGTATAACGGGGGGATATGTGATTGCGCTACGACACTCTCAGGAAAGTAAAAATGAATTTCCAAAATATAGGAGGCGTGTCTGCTCGCACGTAACGTTATTATACAGTTGGGTATTGGCTCTTGCGTCATAGTGCGACACGGTGGTCTTTTAGAACCTTGTTTTTTGTGTAAAGTTATTTGTGAATAGACCATTAAGGAGCCATTTTAAAATAACGTTACGAGGTGAAGGGGCGTATATGCCGTTGCGTTCCTTTATGCTTATATATTTAAATATAGTATCTTCGTTTAATATATATATATATATATACAATATCTATGATAAACATTTAATTTATATGTGTTTAAAATAATAATTATTATTTAAAAAATATTTTTTTAATAGCCATAACGCGAATCCCTGAAATAAAGTAAATATATAAGGGTATGATATTTATATTATACGAAATAAATATAAGTTGGTTATACAAACATATTAAAATTTTATTATAAATTGAATTTATAAAATTTACAATATTTATATGTCTGGTTATTGGAATCCTTTGGATTATCTTATAAAATATATTCTTCCCTGTAGCTGCTTTTGGAAATTATTCCATAATATAATTGTGTCGTCATCTTTTTTTTTACTGTTTCTAATTATTTTTTATAATGTCTCTTTCAAAATTGTATGTAAATGATACATACTCGGTTCTTCCACACGAAGAAGCTTTTAATCTGTCATCGATTATTCTGTTAAATATGAACAAGCAAAGCTATCATTTAAAAGAAGCAGAAAATATCGAATACATGTCTCCAGAAGGATTGCTTCCTATATATATAAGTGGTAATAAATGTTTAGCTGGATTTGAAAAGATTGCAAACTTTCTTAAAGTTACAAATCACGTTTCAGAAAAAGGAGATGCTTCAGGTCTCCAAACTGATACCAAATCCAAGGTTTTGAATGAAAGACAAGCCATGTTTTCCTGGATTATGGATAGTCTTCAGAACATTCTTATTTATTTTACTTGGTTTGTCCCTGAAATTTATGACAATTTTACAAAGCTTCAATATGGTAACAAGTTTTCTTGGCCACTCAATCACATACTTCCTTTTATGAAATACCAAACTATGTATCATTACTTTATATCTATTGATTGGTTTTCAAAAACAAAAAATGAAGTCCTTCAAGAATTTGAAGCTGTTTGTTTTTCTATTACACAATTGATTCATGAGGAACTGTTTTTATTTGGAAATAAAGATCCATCTGACTTTGATGCTCTGATATGTGGTCATTTCATAATTTTGAATAAATTTTCTGATTTAAAAGAAACTTATTCAAAATACATTTCACTAAAGGATTACACTGAAAAAATAAAAAATCTGTTCTTTATTCAACCTGAACATGGTCCTGATTCCATCATCTCTACACGAACTGTTGCTAGAAGTTTTTCAAGAAAGCTGTCAAGATGTGACAGTATTGATGGATGTGCTGATGAAAGAATTGCTCTTTCTTTCAAATCTTGCTAAAACTTTTTTTTACACATGTTCTATTTGAAGACTTACCAGTTTAGAAATATATTATGAATTATGTATTTATTTTATTATTAGTATCTATAGAATTATATTAGTAATATTTAATAGCATTTATTAGAAGATTTTAAATTTGATTTTTTATTTGTTTTAGTTTGATTATATTTGTTATAAATCTAACATAAATAAAGCATTAGTTAAATATTTTTTATTTCTCTCTATTATCATTTTTGATGTATTTATTTTATATTATGATTTTATTAGTGGTAATTGCTATTGATATGTATGTGTTCAAAGCCTAAAAAATATTGGTATATAGAATAAAAATCATTATGTATTATAATAAATCAAAAAACATAAATTTTGTATTTTGGGAAAGCTTGTCAAGAATGTTATCAATCAATGTTTAAAAATAGTGAATCAAATTCCAATTTAATATAGTGTTGACCATTTTTCATAAATTTATCAATATATGTAGATACATACCAATAATTTTGAAGGTTTTATGGACACATACTATTAGATACTGTTTAATCAAACATTTTTTAGATATTAGTATTAGAAATCAGTTAATAATAATTTTAAAAAAATTATATTAATTTTTGCTTACAATTTAATAATGTAAAGTCATTAAGGAACCTTTATCTAGTTTTCAATATATAAACTGATTTTATATTTAATAGAAATTCCAAATAAATAATCTATTTATTGTCATTGATGTTTCATGAGTTAATATAATAAATAAGGTTACAATCATGTACAATTGAATTTTATATAGGTTGACTTAATATAGTTATGAATAAGCTTAATTAAAAATATCTTTAATTATGATACCTACATTTCTTAAAATAAATACATGTATTTACAGATTATATTTCTATTTAAAGTAACAAAAAACTAATTTAAGTCTAGTGTTAAGATTGTGTCCACAACCTTGGTATTTTGATGAAATACATTTAAAGGTCTTATAATTCCCGGATTGCATGTTATAATCCATGATAACTAGAGTGGCCAAGCTCTTGATTGCTGCTGAAAAAATTGTGGAATTATGCAACCTTTGAGTTAGAAATAAAGAAGTTAACAGACAGAAGCTTTGGAAGTACAGAGTAGCATTTGATTAGGTAATCTTATCTTTAAAAGGAATTCTTCAAAATATCCAGGAGAGTTTTATAAAATAATTTCAGAAATTAAGTGGACACCTGTAGGTACTCATTATATCTGAATAAATAATATATTTTTTCTTCAATTTTAATGGATTAGAAATGTTATCATCAATATATATATATATCATATTTTTTAGATGACTGATTCTCTTGAGTGGGAAGAGGTAGTAGAGGCTCGTGAACAAGAACGCCATGAACTGGTGTTATCAGGGGCTGACATTTCCAGTCGCATTGAAAGCTCTGGTCTGGATGTTAACATTTTCAGCCTTACAAGGCTAAACTTTTTGGAGGTATCACGCACATGTTTAACAGAAATTTCCCCTAACATTGGCAACTTGATAAACATAACTCAACTGTCGATTCGATCTAACAAGTTAACTTCTCTTCCTGTGGAAATTGGTCAACTCACTAAACTGAAATATCTTGATGCCTCAGAGAATGCTTTAAGCAGTTTACCTGATGGTATATTTGCCAAAACTACTCAATTGCATTCATTAAATTTAAGTATCAATTCTCTAACTGATTTTCCGGCTGTAAATTCTCTCAAAGAGTTGCATGATGTCTGTATTGCAAAAAATAAACTTACGGTAAGAATTATTTAATAGGTAGATTTTAAAACACAAATCTTTTGCTCTTTCATTCTAAATTTGCATTTTGCCTTTTAATTGAAATTGCAACTTCTTTGAGTATACATCATTCCTTAAATATAAATAATTACTAAAATATTATTTTATAACTTTGTCAATATAATCTTGAAATGTAGGTTTATAATTAAAAAAACAATCAAAACATCTTTATTTACTCCAAATGAGTAAATTCAGGATTTCACCTTTTACTTTTTATTCCATCAGTCGCTTCCTGAAGGCGTGGAGAAGCTCAGCAAACTACTAAACCTCGATGCTTCCAATAATAAGGTGGAATCTATGCCCAACGATCTAGCACATCTGGTCTGCCTCAAACAACTCAATCTCCAATTCAACCAAATCACCGAGGTTCCCGCTACTCTTGCTCTCTGCTCCAAACTGCGCGACCTCAATCTACGTGACAACAAACTGCGTGACAACAGACTGCGAAAAATGGCAGAGGACTCCAAGACAAGTACTGGGTCAATTCTGGAATACCTTCGAAAGCAGCGACCAGCACCTGGTAAAGGTGGGAAGGGAGGTCGTGGTGGTGTCAAGACCTCTAACTCTCAGGGAGATAGTGAATCGGTAGAGGGAAAGGAGAACCCCACTACTGAGGTGGACAAGACATCAGGGAAGTTGGTGATTCGAGTGGTTCGTGAAGATACGGCAAAGATAGTGTCAGAGTTGACACCAGAAGGCCTGCGACCTTTTATTGTTGCCTGTGTTGTCAAGTCGGTTAATATGGCACAGTCTATTCCCGGTAAAGGAGATGCTGTCAAAGCCTTTATCAAGTTCCAGGTGTGTTTGGAAATATATTTCTTAGAATTTTAAAAGACTCTTTTTTTTGTTACCGCATATATTATATTTATTTGATCACAGTTATTTTATAGTTATATACACGAGTATGTATATTAGCGCCACTTTATTTATTTCACAGGACCAGTTGCACCGTACAGTATGCGACAACAGGAAGAAGGCGACTATCGCGTCTCATGACTGCAACATGGTGAAATTTCCGCTGCTATACACTTGCAGACCCGGAGATGAAGTCAAGGTAATTCTAGTGTTCTATCCACAAATCTGTGTCCAGTTTTTCTATTATACTTGCCTCTGTACTTCACCAGATTCAAATGCTCAACACGCAACGCCAGGAGTCCGGTAAGGAGCTTTTTGACCGCTTGTGGCGGGAAGCTCAGGATGAGAGAAAGCGAAAGAAGAGACGTGACATCAGTGGTGTCTATCAATATCTTACTCTGATTGAGGGAAAGACGGACTTTGCCGTTCTCTTAGATTCGGATAATACCGCCATCTCCCTGCCTCCTATCACTAACTGCAATGCTACCAAGGTACTGTGAAGGGTGTAGCGATGCTCTTTTAATTGACTGTATTGTAATGTATACAAACTGTGTTCATGGTCGAAGCCGCGAAAATGATCCCAATTGAATACAATGCAGCGTTTATACGCAGTCATGATTTTGAAATTTATAATTCAAGACTCAAAAAATAACTTGAGAAAAAGACTGTTTTATAAGGAAGTAAAAGTATAGAATTTGAAATATAAAATTCTTTTTAAGATTCCCAAAATGTTTTGAATTTCTTAAGACAGGCCTATATTATATTGATTTATATTATAATTTGTCTAAAATATAATATTTGAATTTTATTAAATTTCAATTAATGGCGCAATAACTTGATTGCACCACAGTGTGCAATATTGTTCAACTGCGCTCGCTAATTCCAAATAATACATCAATAATATCTCTATTATAATTTATTCTATAACTTTTTATAAACCGGAAATGATCAGATTATTTTATGCAATAAATTAATTTATTTCAAAATATACAATGTATACATGTTATTTACATTATTGACCAACCTATTTTTCACATTAGACCTCCTTCAAAATCGGATTTTTAGATTCTGTGTTTAAAATTTTAATAAATACAAATCGATCATTTTCAATCCCAGATGACCTCTTCTACCACCGACATCCTTCTCGAAGTCTCTGGAGTATCGTTCGCAACCTGTAAAGAAGTCTGTGACCAGCTCGTTCTCTGGCTGGCTGATCTCGGTGTTTCGTCATCGGCCGACGGTAGCTTATCCGTGACACAGCTTCGTATCATGGACAACAACAACCAGCTGAAAGTTGCCTACCCCTCGCGAACTGATCTTGTCCAGGACAAGTTCGAAATTGAGCGCGAGAATTAAAAAAACTGTATTTAAGATATTTTACATTATTTCCGTTTCAATTGCCTATCATCGGTGTGAACAATCACTTTTAACAATACTAGTCACAACTCAAATCTTGGGCGTAATTTGGATAGAAATATTTTGTATTTCATGCCCGTACTAACTAATAAAAGTAACACAAATTCCCGTGTTTCTATTATTGAAATATTGGCATCTAACTTTGTACCTATCAGTTATTTCCCAGTATCGAAGTGTTATGTGGTCCATTACTCACACATACATATTTAAATATTGTAAGTTGTAATTTTGTTGTTATTGCTAGATTGTCACCTGTGTTATATATCGAGTTAAAATATATCTGATTTGTGATTGTGGGAATGTTTTTTTCATTATTTATTATTAAGTTTTGCTTTTTGATAATCGCTATAATGAATTTTATTGAAAAGGATTAAGTTAAGAAATTATTATAAAAGTATTTATTTTAATACAAGTAGGTAATAAGCATCTGATGATTTGATTTAGGCATTTAGAAAAAAGATTATTTAAGAGTGCCGTTCTTCTTCTCTTTTTTGGGAGATAATGGAGGAGTACTTGTGACAATATGCCGTGAAGGAAATAGAATGCCTGAAATATAGCAAACATAGAATATATATCGATATTACACAAAGCTTTTGTCTAATTTATTGAAGTAATGCAGGTATTTCGTTATTAAATACTATAAATAATATAGTTTGACAAAAATTTATCTATTTTTTAAAAATGCATTAAATCAATCGAAAAATTCATAAAAATAGATTTTACTAGGAACCGAATTTCTGTCTAAAATATATCGCCTACATAAATTATTGTTTTTTTTTACTATTTCTTCTTTTAAGCAGTGAACATACATTAATATTATATCATTTAAATTAATTTTTCCTTTTGTAAAGGGTAAAATACGTACACATCAATAAAATAAATAATGTGATATTGTCGAAAAATTTCAAATTTACATAAAAATGTATATTTAAAACTACTACTGCTATTATAGGATTATTAGTAATGTGAAAAAACATGTATAAAAAAATACCTTTATAAATATATTAGCAATATAAATAGTATCTAAATAAACATTTTAATATTAACAAAAAATATATAAAATTGTATACATTCGTATATTTACGAAAAGTATTAATACACATTTTAAAACAATAAAAAATTATTAAAATAGTTTAATTATACCCGGGTTAATAATTGTAATTAATTTTCAAATTACAAAAATATAAATTACTGTCTAATATCCTATATAATTTATAATGTCCTATCTAATGTCCTATAATGTTCTATATATAATATAAAATAATGTCCTATAATAGTTTAAACACAAGTTAATACACTGCATTAATTCTGCAAGAAATTAGCATAAATTTTGAAAGAAATATTTGAAAGAAAAAAAATCAAGAAAGATTAATGTCAAGAAGCTCAGTTTCTAATTATTACGAAGATATTTTAAAAAGGTGTGACACGTGAAATTCGTTAATGTTTACCTCCACGTTGTACAAGAAGTCTACATTCTTGATCCACCGGACACTCGTTTATTATTTTGAGGATCTCTGCATGACTCATTTCTCTCACTCGCTGATTATTGATTTCTAAAATGACGTCACCAGCCGATAGTGTGACTGAATGACTCACCGGGTTAGTGATTTCGTTGAGCACAACTCGGCTGCCTTGTGTTCCAGTCTCCACCAGATTAAAGCCTAGACCTGTGGATATGGTCTTCATAGCCGAGCACCTGAATATTTCCGGTCGATGTGGTTGCAAGTGAAAGGAGAGATATTCAGGGCCTTCTGATGACGATGATTTAGAGGGTGTTATGGAGGTGGCTGTACTCGAATCTGATAGGTCATAGATAGATGACGATGTTTATCAAATTTCTTGCCTCAAATATGGCTGTTTAAAATATGTTATTATTAGTTCAAAAAATTTGAAACTATGATATATTAACAAAAAATATTACACTTAACAATTTAAAACATTAATAAATCTTAATTTTGTAATTTTTTAATTCTGAATTTGAATTTTTTAGTAAAACTTTCAAATATTCATTAAAATAAGTAATATTTAAAAAAATTATTTATCCTCTAAACTGAATTGAATTCATGAATTTTTAAAGAGCAATGATCATAATTCATAATAAATATTTCAATTATATATATTTTTGAAAAAGTGTATAAATAAAATAATTAATTGAAAAAAGAGAAATCGGAATATTTAAATTAATCAATATTACATACATATTTAAGTTACGAGAGCTAGATAATTTAAGAATATTACACAATCTGCAGTATTAACTACAACATTAAAAATACATTTTTATGCAAAGCTTATCGACACATGTTCACTCACTTTTTGCATAAAATTGAAAAACTTTCATTAAAATGCAACTCTATTGGAAGTTGTTTTAAAATCGCCTGGATTTAATAACATGAAATATTTTATACTGTACACAAACGACATTTCCTGAAAAACCAAACTTAAGGTTCTATCAAATACAGCGGTATTCAGATCCTCAGAAAAGTACACTGGCGGATAAAATCATGTGTGTTCATCTTTTTGACATAACTATTTAAAGAAAATGCACTTACACGCCTGAAGATTTTTTGTAGCGTTTTTTAAAGATGGCTAAAATTTGTATTTATTAAATGTTTGGTTTAAAATATAAAATTATTGAAGTGATGAAGATATATAAATGCCTTCAAGTAAAACAATATTGTTAGACAAAACTATGAATGAAATCGATATTAAATTTAATGTTAATTCTTGGCGCATGTCTAGATTCATTTTAAAATTTATTTTATGAGTTTATATATGTTATAAATGGATAAATGTGATATACAACTTTTATAATAAGATACATTATACTAAATATCCATTCTTCATGTAAGCAATTTTTCACCTTACTCGATACTGAAACTGCTTCAGGGAGTGGGGGAGGAGATCTCGATTGATCTCCATTTTCATTCCGAACAAAAAGGGGTCCAGGTGTAGACTTCATTTCTGTCTGGTCACTTGAAGATACCGAAGACTTTGTAAGACCAGTGCTCCCTAGCAACTTAGTTTTAGACGGCCTTCTTGTCAATTTGTAAAGGGAAGTTGAAGCCGAAGAAATGCGAGAATTGATTTCTTCGACAGTTGACACGGATTCGTCTCTAACACAGACGTCAGCTTCTAATGTTTCCTGACTTGCTGATTTCATGTGCAGGTTCAACTTGGTAAGGCTATCATTCGCGCGTATGAGAGGAGGTAGGGGGTATCCACGGCACAAAGTCAGTGTCACTTCTTTCCCAACATCGATCAATTGGAGAAGGCTCACCACGTCTGCAGGGGTGCAGCCGAGAACCAAGCTGTTGTTGACGTAGACAATAATATCCCCGGGGAGTAGGCGGTGGTGTTTGGCGTCAGAGACAGTGGCCGGGGTAGTGGCTGCTGGACCGCCCTCAAGGACACTGCTCACTTGCAGAAACTCGGGCTGGGACCATTCGGAACTTCCAATTATGGTAAAGCCGAAGCCATGTGGTCCCTAAAAGGTTAAGCATAAAGCATTAAGACCCTTTCTATCATTTTACAAGAATCATATAAACCTATTATTCTTAATATCTATGCATGAAAATATAAAATTTATATCTATATAAATAGAAGTTGTATACGTTCAACATAGTTTGTCAACAACAGAATTACAATGTCGCTCTTACATCTGAATAATGTATATACCTAGGAACTTCAGAGCCTTTATATGCACTAAGGTTTCTCAAAACAGAAAATACATCTTATTCCTATTGGAAAAGTGGCAAAATAGTGGTTAAAGAAAGTAAATCACAGCAAAACACCGAAGTTGAACATAACGGAAATTTTACTATTTCTTTTTCGGATAGTTTCCTCAATTGTTCGTTTGTTATAAATGATTCAAGTAAATGACAATAATTAATCCAACATTTTTTTGTTCATTTATCAACATATTGTTATATAGATTTCTATGAGCTCATTATTACACGCCCGCCTTTTTAATTAAAAATTTGTTGCTAGGTACATGAATGCATAGCAATTAATAATATTGTAATTTATTTCGTAGTATGAAAAATCTTTACGGTACAAAAACAAAACTATATTAATAAGCAGAATATATGATTTA